>OVAP01000062.1:0-51885 GCA_900406295.1 Aurinia saxatilis | reverse complement strand
TTAAAAAAAATAAAAAAAAAAAAAAAAAAAAAAAAAAAAGGAATCACCTTTAGGCACCTGACGATTACTTTTACCATCTGACTCCATGAATGATGATTTTTGATTCAAATCAAACTAAAATTACTATTGAATAATAAAGAAGGATTTAACGATTTCTGCTCGAAAATAAAAAGAGAAATCGGCAATTGAGGAGAAAAGCTACGAATTGAGATCAAAAGAGATGATGTATTATTATTATTATGATTATTATTAGTGAAGTAGCTTGAAATCGAAGATATAAAACTCAATTTCTCAAACAATTTCATGCAGATAATACTTCTCAGAGATCGAAAACGTTCAGATTCGAATTCGCCAAACAATTCACAGAGAGAGAAAGGAGTCGCAGTTTTTTTTTTTTTTTTTTCCTCTCTATGAATCGTTGGAAGAAGCTGATTGGTTAAAATTATTTAATATTTCTATATACGTTTTTTGCATACAATTATATTAACTCCACGCGCTTTAATTTGTTATGGTGGTGAACTCGCTCTGGTCGTGTGACACGTGTGAAGATAAGAGGACATAACACTGGTAAAATTTGGTTGTACCGACCAATTGCGGGGAACTAAACAGCGAGTTATAGTTACGGACAGAACCGTGATGAAGTTAAATTCACATTTGCGTTTGCGTTTGCGTTTGCGTTTTGAGTATAGATGGCTCAGATTGTATACGAAGCCCATATAAATGTTTATCCAGGCCCATTTAACATTTATATAGCTAAATTCTAAAGATAGGACAGGAAAAAAATCAACTTGAAATTTCGCCGTATACTGAATTAAACTTCATATTTAGATTCGTAATCTCTTTTAGTCTGAAACTAATTCTGTTTACGAAATATCGAATCAATGCCATGCCGCCAAAACTACCTAAGTTTAGGTATGTTGAAGCTTAAAACTGAACCAAAATATGTATATGTACCTGATTTAGTAAATGTCTTTTTTTTTCTTTTTCTCAACCCATAATTGATACAACTTGATTCAGTAAATAAGTTATATAATCCTTATAATACATTTCTCTAAATTTTTATGCCTCATGTCTCCAAAAATATATAAAAACTCCCCAATTATGTTGTAAGAATAGTAATAATCTCGTTGGAAAAAAAAATAGGCAATGCCACGTCAGCCTAATTTACCCATACGAAGACTGTCGGTGGTAACCGGCGCCGACAGTTGACTTTGTTGTTGTCCCACCGAAGACCCAAACCTCAACATGTCTACTGGTTGTTGTTGCACGACCTACATTATTAAATGCCACGTCAGATATTCAGAAATGAAACAATATTTATCAAATAGTAACAAATCTTTTAACCGATACCGTTTTTACTCACCTGATTCGTGGTAACCGGTGGTGGCATTTGTGGGAACCCGCCCATGTACCTAGCTAGTTGTTCTGATAAGAGTTGGTTTTGTGCTTGGATTTGGAACTGTACCGGGTTTTGACATACTAAACCGGGATGGGTTTGTGAGGCGGGACGGTTCATAACCGGGAATTGAGGTAATTGCATTGGGTTTTGTATACCCATTTGGTTTATGTAAGGAGATGCTTGTACGCCAGGAAACATCATTGGAGTGGTTGCTGCTGCTGCTGCCGCGGCAGCCATTCCACTTCCCATCCACATTACTTGGAGTTGCATTTGTAGTTATTTTAAGTAATCAATTGCTTCATCCAATATTGAAGCTTTATCTGTCTGAACAAAAACAACATGACCAAACCATTACTTAATCATTTTTTAAAAATTGTTATAAATTTTACGTACGTTGAAAGTAACACTCGGGTACTATGATAATAAATATGAATCTTTTCACCAATTATCAATTGATATTTAATGAAAACTGATGACGGATTTATTTGAGTTTTTGCTTAGACAGAACTTACTTTGCTGCAATGAGGTATAAGTTCTTGAAGAGCTTTCATTCTCTCATTGATCCGATCTCTTCTCCTCTACAGAAATAAATAAAACAAAGTTCACACACAATATAGCGAATTTTTTTTAAAAAATATTATATATATTTTATTATCAAAACTAACACAATAATTTAGCATGTGAATGTAGACACAATAGAGCCATAAAGAAGTGTGTACCCTTTCTGAGAGGTTATGAACTTCAGCGGCACGGCTTCTTCGGGTCGATCCTGACCGTTGGCTTGATTTATTACCGATGGTTTGATCATCGGTAGTTGAGTTCAAGCGTACATCAGACTGAGTCACAGATTCTTGATCAGTATCCATTACATGTTTTCTTTTACGGTCAATGGTCACGCTTCTTCCACTTCCTGTTTCCTTGCTGTTTCTTCCGTAGCTACAACCGGATGAGCCACCAGATGAAGTGTCAAGTCTTTCTTCCACGTTCTTGCTTTTATCACTCATGTCCACCGGAGGATGTGTAGTCACTTGATGATTGTTTGTTGACTGGTTGCTTCCACAATGGCTCGGTCCAACGGTTAAAACCGAGGACCTAAACTTAGGAGGAGCCATGGCTTGATGAGCCTCGTGCTTAACAGTCTCTTCAGTGGTCCGTGGCTTCTCTGGACCGTTAAGGTGTTCGATCGTCGAGAAAAAATGAGAGGAGAACTCAGATTCGAATGGGTCAACAACATCTTCAGGAGGGTATTGGATCCATGAGACAGTTTCTTGATCTTCAAGAAAAGTGTTGTTAGGTTTTCGTAGTGGTTCTTGGTTGTCAAGAAAAGTAGTGTTGGGTTTTCTTTGTGGTTGGTCATGTTTTTGTGTTTGGACTTGTTGTTGTAGTACTGGTGGTTCTCTACGAGCTTGGCTTTGTAAAACCACTTGACCATCTCTCCACAGTAGCTCCACTAGTTCATCTTCTGGTCGACTATCAATAATTAAACAAGTATAATTAAATTAAAGTGATTGATTATAGCATTAGAATATTTGATCTTAGATTATAATTACCTGATTGATCTTTTATTAGGGGACATGTGGAAACTATCTTCAAAATTCCAATCACGAAACAGTTGTTCCATGTTTAGATCTGTGGAAACACACAATAAGAAAATATTATTTTTTTGGTAAGTGAATCAATCAAACACACTAATGATTTGACAACATAATTAAAATAATGATTAGCAAGAGCTTTTTACACACACAAAGGAATAAAAACTTCTATAGATTATACCAAATCCCAAACAAATTAAAAATAATCATTAAAATAAACCAAACCTGTCTCCAGCAATCGAGGAGAAGAAACTATTTAATTCCATATATAGTAACATACAGAATACATAAAACCCAAAACTTTAAAGTTAGTTACCAGATTTAGAAGCCTCTGAATTAAAGTAAGATTTAGCTCTATCTGTTTTCTTGCTTCACACACGTAAACAAGAAGAAGATACAAGCTTTCTCTCTCTCTCTCTCTAGATAAGGAAAATTTTCAGAAAAACTGAGAGATGAAAGTTGAAACAGAACAGAGAAGAGAGAGGCTAAGGTTCTCTTTGGTCAGGTTCAGACAGAAAGCGACAAGACAGAGAGAGAGAGATTACAGCGAACGAGCAATGAGAGAAAATGATTCGGTGGGGGGGACAATAGTACCCAAACCTATCAGGATGAGTGACACGTGGCGAGTTTCAGACAATGAACAGGACCCACCACGTCAACTGGATCTTGTCCGAAGGTGAGGAGAGATCTATTGCTCGAATTCTAGAGGTGGTTTCTGATCTGTACCTTATCCTCAACAACTCTTTAGACCAATGATTAAAGGGTGTTTTTGTCAAATCATCACATACTCATATATGTTTTCTTTTCACCTATACTATAGTATAAAATTTTCCATATACTATGCTTTTATGAGTTCATCATCAACTATACTATGAATACATAAGAAAGGATTCAATAGTTTTTTTTGTCAGAGTCTCATTATGATCAGAAGAAAGTCATCATTTTTGTTTCACCGGCAATTCAGACATCGCATTTAATTTACAAGTTGGCTGACTAGTAAAAGCTAGTATAGTAAGTTTTGTGTACCGACGTTTATAACTTAGATGAACTTATGAATCTGTAGATACATTATTACATGTTGTTAGTGATCTAGTGATTTGTGCTACATGTAATCATGTGGATTCAAACTCACTTTAATACATTTTGCATGTTGTTGACAGAAGAAAATGTTAGAGATTTTTTTGGAAACTAATCAGAGATTTTTTAGAAATTAGTAATAGTTCACGAACGAACAAAAATATGTGCAGTGCTGTGATGATATTTTGTGAACCGTCGATCATGAATCGTTGTCATGGACCACAGACAAATGGTCCACTCGAATTCATTTTCGAATCCTTATCATTTGGATGAGTATTAAATCCTTATCACCACACGAATATATTCTTTAAATGTCCATAAACCTGTACCGATCTTATGCTAAAAAAACGTCTTATGACAAAAAAAAAAGCTTGACAAGATTAACTCTACAAGTTACACAAAGTACTAGAGATATAGTGGGGACAATCGTACGTGATTAGAGAGAGAGCATCCACCGAAAGAAGACTTATTCCTTAAAAAGTATTTTGGGCCTCGTTTACTTTTTTCCATGAATTAAAGAGATGAGATTGTTATGGCGTCGATTCAAAGCTCCATGAGCCAAGCATATAAACTTCGTTTGCAGCCATGTATATAGTTCAGTCACAATCGTTGGCTATGAATACAACACTTGTGTCTAAACTTTTTCCTTATATTTCATTTTGTAGCATTGAAATTGCGACGTTAGATTTTTAAAAAGATTTATAAATAAAACCCAACAAAAGATGAAAACAGCTTTCAACTAATAATTCATCACGAAATCCGTAAAGCCATACTAATATATTCGTTATTATTTTCAGTGGCATATGACTCAAACAATGTTGACTATTCGAACTCTAAGTAATTGTCAAACTTCCATGTCGGAATATATATAAGTCGCCGCCTCATTGGATCACTAACTTTTTTCAACGTCCAACCAATATATGAATGTAAGATTATGAATATCAGATTTCGGCAAAGTAGAGACCTGTAATTTGACGTGTAAATGAACTACATAACTTNCTCTAAGTAATTGTCAAACTTCCATGTCGGAATATATATAAGTCGCCGCCTCGTTGGATCACTAACTTTTTTCAACGTCCAACCAATATATGAATGTAAGATTATGAATATCAGATTTCGGCAAAGTAGATGCCTGCAGTAATTTGACGTGTAAATGAACTACAAAACTAATAAATTATAATCAATATATTATTAAATTCGTAAACAATATATATACATTAGGATAATAACACATAATGTTATTAGCTAAATGGTGTTGGTGTAGGTGTAAGGAGTACCATGGTAGAACTGTAAAAGACTCCGGACAATGCAAATACAGAAAAACTTGTTCTTTCTATATCTAATTTTCATCTGGTTTTAGCTAGTCGAAAAGTTAATAATGATAAATGAAACTTATATTAAGATTGAAGTATTTTGGGTTGTAGAAATAGGAACCAGACGAAATCGATTCTATTTCAGATAATTTGAAATGTATAGGAACCAAACTATACCATAGATAATATCTCGAATGGATTTATCATTATGATCTTAGTTTGTACTGTAAAGTTTGATATGATGACGCAATAACGTTCATCGCTATATATAAACCACGCGACTTCTTTCCTCACGTGTTTATTGATCACGTCTTTCTTGAATTTATCAAAACGTCCGTTTTCAATACCAAATGTCCTTCTCTCTTCTTTGATATTCTTCTGTGTTATTGAAACATATATATAATTCTCTTCTTGTTATTGATATTTCTACTTCTTGCTATCAACGTTCTTATCAATCAACAAAGGAGTTTGAGAGTTAGAATCATATCATATACTAGAAACCGTTCGGATCAACATGATCTTCCCAGTTTGGATCAAATCATTTCCATTATAGTGTGTTTTTCGGTTCCATTCAATGGTTACATTAATATACTTTCGGAGTTTCAGGATTAGCCAAAATCATGATATCCAAAAGTCCAAAACCATTAGCTAGAAGCTAGAAGCTAGAAGTGTCCAAATTCCAAGTCAATCATTATGGCAACTATATGATACACTACTAGGCTTATCTTTAAAGCCCAGCCCAAAAGATAAAACTACCAGAAAGGGCCGAACAAAAAAAACCTAATACTATAAAGAGGACCATTCTGAAACCTTTCAGGTGACGATGGTGGCGGATTAACGGCGGAGCGTGTGTGTGCAAAGTAAACCAAAAAAGACTAGAAGCGGCGGAGAAACATGTGGATAAAGAAACAAACCTGAGGGGATCATGATGTCCTTTGTTACAATATCTAGTTTTCAATCTGAATTTCATATTCCGCCGCTCGTCTTTTTTGCTTCCACCGCCGCTCCGATTTTAATTACTCAGCCGCCGACCTTATGATGATATCAGATCTGAAGGTCTAAAAATTAAGATTTCGAAAGTTTTCTTTTGATTCTATTCGATTTATGAAATAAATATCTCTAGATCAGGATTACATTATAAATATTTTGAAGTTTGTTTATTTCTTGTAATTTTAGGACATGGATGTGTTAATTATGCTTTTGCATTTTCAGACCAAACACAGTAGTTTACATTATCAACATGTTTTATTTTTGTGTGTGTGTTTTGGTAATGTATGTCTGAAAATTGCATAAGAAGATTTAAACACTGAACTATGACACTTCCCTTGAGAGTTTCAGTTTATGGAGATAACAAATAGTTGTAGGAAAAAGAAATTGAGTAAGCTGCATAATGTTATGTATAGGATTCCTAATTACATACATATTAACACTACAAGCTTCAATTAGTTACATATTACCGCTAGCAGCCTGGGCTCAATGAAAAATAGGACCCGAACTAAATGAAAAAATGAGTTCNACATACATATTAACACTACAAGCTTCAATTAGTTACATATTACCGCTAGCAGCCTGGGCTCAATGAAAAATAGGACCCGAACTAAATGAAAAAATGAGTCCTAATATCTAGCTAAAAAAACAAAAATTAGACCCTATTTAACATGAAAAATANGACCCGAACTAAATGAAAAAATGAGTTCTTTGACATGGATCTTGGCCCGCCCACCATCAGAGCCGGGCCTGACCACTAGAAGCTTCAACGAAACATCAACAAAATGGCCAAAATTATGCAACAAAAGAACTTACTTTAATCCAGAAGAATTTAGTCTACAAGTAGAAACAAAGAATTACTAGTATAGAATCGTACAAAAGAAGAGGAACACATTTGCTACGACAACCTTAAAACCTCACAGAAGCAAGAACTAATAACTAGACAACATCATTTGAAACAGTTTGATCAGCTTCTATTTCTTTAGTCTTCTTGCAGAACAAACCACCCCATCTCTTTTTAAACTGCAAAATCTCCATCACAATTGCAAACAATCCAATAGCACATATGATGATGGTGTAAGCGATCTTCCAGCCGCTTCCCGGTTGCAGAATAGCCAAGCCATTGTAGATGTTGTGGATGCTTAATACAATCACAACATATCCCACAGTGTGATGATACCAGTTCCAGTATTTTCTGTACTTATGATCCTTGTCCGGTCTTGCTTTGAGCGCAAGTATCTGCAAAAACCCTAAACCGCATAGGAGAATCCCTATCACGGTATGCGGTGTAGAACTCATCACCTTGTGTCTCGCCATATAGATTGCTGTTCCTAATCCACCGATTAAACCTGCGAAGTAACTGGTGGTTTGACAAATTATGTGTACATAGAACCATGTTGGATCTAATCTTTCGTAGGTCTTCATGTATCTTGCAGCCATAGCTCCAATAGGCATGAGAATCCCCCAGCTCACCGCGTTGATCAGTCCGTGGATTCGCTTGACCAACAACATGTTTCCATTAGCTGATTTCGTGGCTGTGACTTGACCGGAAAGCAAATCCAAAGTAGCCATGGATTTGAGATGACCACCATTCATTGCGTGCATCCCAAGTTTATCTCCTTCTTCCAACGGACCGTCTTGCCATAAGTGATTCACAACAGTCATGTTAGGAGGCAACACTATACTTGCGAATATCGCCATCTCTCCATCACGATATTCAGAGGAGACTTGCGTTACACGGAAGGTAAGAGGAGACTCTTGAAGCATGGTTGAGTAGCTAGTAATGGATGATGTATAAGCACGCATAGCACCAGAAGTTGAGTTAGGATAAGCCACGAGAGCTTGAGATCCCACCATGCCTTTGCTAGTCGGGTTTATAGCCCAAGAGATCCAACTAGAAGACTCAAGATTGGCGTGACGGTAAGCAACTTCAAGAACTCCGGTTTCTCGAACATAACTAAAGTGTAGAAACGAGTCTAGAACTGGAAGATCCGTGCAAGAACGAAAACGTTTTCCATTGTTGAAGATGTGAGATTCACATCTAGCTTGATGAAGTCCTTGATTTGCTGTAGTAGTACTAAAGAACGGACTCAACAGAAACAACAAGCACAGAACAACGAAAGCAACTCTCGAAGAGAAAGACATGATGATTGTTGGTTGGAGAACACAAAGTTAAAACTTATTGATAGAGAGAATAGAAACAAAACTTTGGATGGATGTGGTTATAATGTGATATGTGATATTATAGTGCAAACAGGGATATGAAATTTAGCCTTCAATAAAAACGTTAATTAAGGATTTCATAATCCCTGTTTAATAAAAACGCTAATTAAGGATTTCAAAATTGGAAATTTACCTTTGTTTCTTTTATAACCGCGTAAGGTTTTGTTTTTGAAGTTTTTTTTGTTGGTGATTTTGCAAGAAACATGTGCGTACAATTTGTTTCTGAAATTAAGCTAATTTTGAATAAATTACACTATTTAATAGGCCAAAATTCATCTTCCATATATATATTCCATCTAGATTTATAAAACTTGATTTAAGAGAATATTTGAAAATTTAATCCATTATAAGAGGTGGTTTTGTTTTGAATTTAATTCGGGCATGGATCATCAAGTTCACAAACTTTGTTTTGATGTTATTTGAATCAATTTAGTTTAGTTTTATGTTGGGTGAGGTTTGTTCCCTTTAATTCGATTGCTTGTTTTGACTCTGAAAACCTTTTGTCTCGTCAGTTCATGATTCAAGGTACATTGTGTATAGTGACTACCGAGAAAAAAATTGTATCTCGATTTAGTTTAATAAAAAGTATCATTAGGAATATTTGAAAGTAAATTCCAAAAGTTTGTAGCTGAATATTATTATTATTATATTATTATTTTGTCAGAGAATATATATATATATTTTTTTTTTGTCAACGTGATTTCATTAAAAACAAAGCAGAGAGAAGTACAACAGGCTTAATCTTGTTATGTTTAGTTGATATAATAAAGTCCAAACATAAATATAACCCTTAAGCCCAATAGAAAAATCAACTAAAACACAAGATATACTGAGGATTAGGGCCACCGTCACGCTTTTTATCCAGATTAAGCTTTCTGGAAATTTCTTGCTGACAGTCGTTCGCCGGTAACTCCAAGGAAGGAGCATCTTAGTCTCTGCTTGATCCCTTTCGTTAATCGCCGAAATCTCTTCAAACCTTTTGATTAAAACTTAGATGCACAAAAGGATGATTCAAAGAGGATCTTGTAATCACAACCAAAATCCCTCCTTATGTGACAAACTAAAAACCACGCACTCTCAATTTAAGATAGCCTTTACTCTAAAACAAAGAGAAAGTACTTGAATCTGTAGACTCAGATGCATGCAAAAAGGATAGAAGAGAATAAATCGGAATGAGATTTCCCCAAATTTATTGAGAAATCTAATAAAGCAACAAAAGGGAAGAACAAAACCGATTAGAATCGGAGATACAAAAACCGAACCAAGTCGGATTTGAATTCGGAGTGAAGCCGGAAACACGGATCCGTTTAAACGGAATCAACCGGAAGAGAGAAGAAAAGAAAAAAACTACCTAATATGTACAAGGATCAGGCACGGTGCTGGCAGAGCCAGTCACCGGCGGAAGACGCGTTGGAACTTTTAGATCTAGGTTTTTAGAGAGATGGGAGAGTAAAGTAAGAGAGAGACCGCTATTTATATATATATATATAATTTAATAAACCATATATATATATATATATATTTTTTTTAATAGTGTATCCTTTTTACTTTATGACATAAATTTGTCTCTCTAGTATTGTCGCATATTTTTATAACAGAATTTAATCTATTTCTGAGTGTAATTAGGAATTTGAGTTTCAATAAGTTCACCATCATTATCCTTTTTTCATCTCCCCTTTCAAGTTTAAAATAAAAATAAAAATAATCCACTTGATCACAACAAAACGACCTTTAGTTTTAACAGTTTTATAAGGGGTTTAACCACATATACCCATTTTTTTATCTCATTAATCACATATACTCACCTTCTTTTTTTTTAGTTATTTTTCTTGTAAAAAGTCTAAAATACTTCTATTTAAATTTTAACTATCTATGGGGTTTTGAAGGTTTAGGATCTAGGGGTTTAGGATTTAAAAATCCTAAACCCTAAAATCCTAAACCCTAAAAAGTCTTCTCATCCTTAATAAAATTTAACCTCCTAAAATATAAATCCTAAATTCTAACAATTAAACTCTAATAGTTATTAAAAATTAAACCCTAAGTTTATAAGGGTTTAACCCTAAATCATAAACCCTAAGAAAATCATAAACTCTATAAATTTACTAAACCTTAAATCCTAAAATCTTAAACCTTAACAAATATAGTTTTGGTAAATAAAGGGTATAATGATATTAAAATAAAAAGAAGTGGATATATATGATTAAAAAAAGAGGTATAGTTATATATGGTTAGTGGTTATGTAAAGTTGGTTATATTTGTCATTCTCTCGTTTTATAATGAGAAATAAATACTGTAGAATAATTAGCATTAAATGGATAGTCAACCAGATTTCATTTCCAAAGCAACTCTTCAAATCCAAAACCTTTCATTTTACTCGCTAAAGAACAAAAGTTTCCAAAGCAACTCTTCAAATCCAAAACCTTTCATTTTACTCGCTAAAGAACAAAAGCTAATTTTTTTAATATCATTTGTAGTGCTCTCCTAAAAAACCTTTAGACAGAACTTGGAGTTGTACTTCAGAGGTATTTTTCAGATCATCGTCTCCGGGCACATTGTGTTTTTGTTACTTTCAGTTTCAATATTGCCAAACTCGTTCTTAGACTAGGAACTGTGAGTTGTCTGTTTAACAGATGGCGAAAACCGTTGAGTAAACTGATTAGTATTCTTTCTTTTTCTACTGTTTTAAAATATGTGCTTGTTTTTTGATCTTTTGATTACACTTTACACATTTCAATTTTCTTGTAGCTACAAAACATGGGAGAGTCTTTACTTGATAAGATACCTCTGCCTCAATTGCAATACCAATTTGGACAAGAACCGACGCAAGCAACACCTATCAACCACTTTTCATCTTTAGGTCTTGTGGATACTGTGGAAGAATTGGTTGGTAAGGATCAGTTTGAGCATATGAAAAATACGTTTATGGGTCCATTGATAACAACCGCTAAGAGAGACCTAGTATTTTCCGCAAAAATGGTGCACTTCATCCTCACCAGACAACTTGTTACGAAAAAAAAAAACGAGTTGTGGTTTCATTTTGGAGGGCAGCCTATGCGATTCTCCATAAGAGAATTTCACATGGTGACGGGGCTAAAATGTAGTGGAGAAGAGTCTTTTGTTGGAACGAGAACACAAAAATACAAGTGGAAGCGTTTGAAGGGTAAACATACTCTTCAAGACTTGGAAGATGAGTTAAAAATGTCAAAGTCATTGGAGGAGAGGTTTTTACTAGATATGCTTTTGCTAATCGCAGGAATTTTGATTCCTCGGTACAAAGGTTACCAGTTCTCGATTACCAACGTTGAGAGAGCGCAAGATTTGGATGCTCTAATGAGTTATCTGTGGCTTTTGAAATCAGTCACGGATATCCAGTCTTCTGAAAGCATACCTAGTAAGAACCTCTCCTCCAATGACTTGACATTTTTTAATTCATCTTCCAAGTCTTGAAGAGTATGTTTACCCTTCAAACGCTTCCACTTGTATTTTGGAAGATGAGTTATAAAATGTCAAGTCATGGAGGAGAGGTTCTTACTAGGTATGCTTTTGCTAATCGAAGGAATTTTGGTTCCTCGGTACAAAGGTTACCAGTTCCCGATTACCAACGTTGAGAGAGCGCAAGATTTGGATGCTTTAATGAGTTATCCGTGGCTTCTGAAATTAGCCACGAATATCCAGCCCTCTGAAAGCATACCTAGTAAGAACCTCTCCTACAATGACTTGACATTTTTAACTTATCTTCCAAGATACAAGTGAAAGCGTTTGAAGGGTAAACATACTCTTAAAGCGTTCCAAGTCTTGAAGAGTATGTGTACCCTTCAAACAGTATGGGATTAATTGACCCCATACTGTTTTATAAAATTTGATTTGTGTTTGTAATTAGTTGATTGCCTTTGGATGATTTGCTAAGAAATCTTGTGTAATTGACCCCATGTCATTTGTTCACTTCCTACACTCTGCACCTTTTAGAATTTCTTTTTCCTTTTTTTCTTTTACATGTTTGATACACAAAGTTTTAATCTATGTATTCTAACTGCAAGTGCACAACAAATCAATTATAGTACTTAAGATATCGAATGCACAAAGACCAAAATTATGCAAACTAATTAAATAAATTATAAATTAATTTTAGGGCCAGAGGTTTTAAACTAAAAAGCAAACTATTGGGAATTTTTTGGGATTTAAATCAATCCCAAAATGAGGTATATGGCATGACATTAGCTAGCTATATGTATGTATGTTTTGATATAAGGGTATGATGTTATTGTTGTAGAGAGTCCGTGTAGATGAAATTCCATCCTCGAGGGTCAAGCCATGAAACTAATCTAGACAATGAGGTATATGGCATGACATTTGCTAGCTATATGTGCTGTTTGTATCTACAAGTTTCATAGCTTGTATTTCTATACTCACAGCTTTGATACTTGCTTCATATTTTGGTTCTTGCAGCTAAATACAGATGGTGTTACTGTTAACTACACCACTTTTTTCTTACTATTCTCCAACTCTGTATTTTTCTCTCCTTATAACATATGAGTTAAATACAGTTTTTCACAATGGTTTGAGATTTTTGTTCGTTTTACCCTTCTTTTCAAACAAATTAGCATCTCATATCCTAAATATATTAATTCTTGTATAACATCCCTAAATATAATTAATAATTGTAAGTAAACATTGTTTGGTTGGTCAAAGTCAAGCAGCTTGAACATAAGGACTTGTCACTTTGCCGTCAACTACACAACTCTACTTTAATTAAAAATGTGATCTTAAATTGAATAGTGTATGGTTATAACAAGTCAATATTAACGACTTTGCTTACTATTGAATTAAAAAAACAGTTAACGACTTTGCTTTAGTAAGTTAATACACACTAACAATGGTTAGGAGTTAGGACAGTATATTGATAATGCGTTATTAGCAACTATATTATAGTGGAAAACCTAAAAGGCACAAAAGCTAGTCCCTATATTATAATGTCACCGGTCAGGACTCACGAGGTCTATTTTATTTTGACATGCGTCTTAAAGTAGATCGATGTTTATTGGTAGCGACTTTTTTCTTTGGGGGTTGGCGGTCAAACTACTATTTTGTTAGTAGATTATTTTTGGTCACTACAACAATCAATGTGTTGGGTCTTTGGTCTATTAAGATTTTCGAATAGCTTCTTTGTATCATACTCTAAATATGTTTTTTGTTTTGTTTTTTGTGCTTACAATAGTCACTATAATATATTCCATCCATTCTATATTATTAGATTTTTAAATATTTCACACATCTTAAATTAAAAATATATTTTACAATAAATACATAATCATTTAAGCACAAAACAAATTTCAATATATAATTCACTCACCAATCGAAAATTCAACCCACATGAATTATATAAAGAATCAGATCCCGCTTACATATGAAATTTTAAAAGTAAAAAGTTTTCCATGCAAATACATCAAATATTTTAATTAAATTATGCAAGTTCTATACATTTGGATTGTAATTTCCTCAGTTTTTTTTGTTTGTATATAACCGATTTTTAAAATATTCGTTAAAAGAATTACCCTTACTCGGCGATCCATTTTCCTTATACATGCATGAAAAAACAAAAAAAAAAATTGATAATTTTCTCAGATGTTTCTTGACAACAATTAAAATACCATTTTCTCTATTACATGTAGATGAATTTCAAAGTTTTTTACATACAACTTCTTAAACAATTTAATTTTTAAATCTTTTTACTATTAATTATGTTTATCTTCAAATCTAAAAAATTCAATCAATTATAAAACAAACCAAAGAATTCAAACAATTTAAAATAACAAAGATTTTACTGATTTTACATAGAAAATTAAAAACATTAGTTTAACTGAAACAAATTTTTTTATCAACATTTTAAATGAAACAAATTATTTTTGCTAAAATCTCATTTGACTTTTTCTAAAATGGTTATTCAACCTAAGTTTCCTAGGAAAAACACATCATCATATGAACTTGGAACTCTTTATGTTCTTGTACTCCTTTTTTTATATTAATTAAATGTGATAATTCAAAGATTTAGATAGACATACAAATTGGTAAAACATGAAACCAACAAATCAAATTCTTCGTAGAACCATTCCACAAAATCTCTTCTCTTATTCTAAATTATTCCTGTCCTTTTTTCCCCTCTTTTCATGTTCGGTTTGGTTTGGTTTTTGGTACTTTGGTCTGAAAACGCGTGAGGAAGAAGATGACTTTAGTCAACAAATATGGAACATTTAATATTTTAATTTTTCACCTTTCTTCAGTATTCAGACTTCAACCAGATCACTACTATTCTTTCCTCCTCCTCCTCTTCTTGCTTCTCCTCCTATCTCAATTTCTTCGCTTTTTCCTTCAAAATCAAAACCAAATCCAAACAAATCTCTCCAAAAACACTTTCTAACTTCCATTCACAACAAAGACAAACTTTCTCTTTTTCATATCTCTACTTTTTCCTTTTCTTGATCCGGCGTCTGGACAAAATCTTCTGATGTTGTCCAAGCAAAGTTTCATTCTTTGTCTTGTTTTCTTCTCCTTCACAGCATTTTCAGGTGACTCTCGAGCTTTGGAAGGAACCAATGAGCAGAAACAAAACATCTCTGGCTTCTCTGGGTTTGACTTTCCTAATCCGATGAGGTTCGGTTCTGTTTCTTCTTCCACAAGTAATGATTGTGGTTTCACTTCACCGGTGAATGATAAACCGGCGAAGGAAATGAGTAAAGAGAACAAGACGGTGAAGTTTCATCTTAAGCGCCGACAAACGAAGCACGAAGCAGAGATGACAACAACTACTACAACAACAGGAACCAATTCTGTTCTTGAGCTTCAGATTAGAGATCTCACTAGAATCCAGACGCTTCACAAAAGGGTTTTAGAGAAGAAGAATCAAAACTCTGTTTCTAGACAGCAGAGTAAGAATAAGAAGAAGGAAGTGGTTACCACCTCTCCGGTGGCTTCTTCTTCTTCGGAGGTTGGTCAGTTGGTGGCGACGCTTGAGTCCGGTATGAGTCTTGGTTCGGGTGAGTACTTCATGGATGTGTTGGTTGGTTCACCGCCAAAACATTTCTCGTTGATTCTTGACACAGGAAGTGACTTGAATTGGATTCAGTGCTTGCCTTGTTATGATTGTTTCCAGCAAAACGATGCGTTTTATGATCCTACATCATCTGCTTCTTTCAAGAACATTACTTGTAATGACCCGAGATGTAGCTTAGTCTCATCACCTGATCCTGCAAAGCCTTGTAAATCAGATAGCCAGTCATGTCCTTATTACTATTGGTATGGGGATAGTTCCAACACAACTGGAGATTTTGCGGTTGAGACATTCACGGTTAATCTCACTACGAGTAGAGGGAACTCAGAGTTGTATAACGTCGAAAATGTGATGTTTGGTTGTGGTCATTGGAATAGAGGTTTGTTCCATGGTGCTGCAGGACTGCTTGGGTTAGGAAGAGGCCCTCTTTCGTTTTCGTCTCAGCTTCAGTCTCTTTATGGTCATTCGTTCTCGTATTGCCTTGTCGATAGGAACAGCGATACAAACGTTAGTAGCAAGTTGATATTCGGGGAAGACAAGGATTTGTTGAGCCATCCGAATCTGAATTTCACTTCTTTTGTTGCCGGGAGAGAAAACCCCGTCGACACATTTTACTATGTACAGATCAAATCCATTCTAGTCGCTGGAGAAGTGCTAAACATACCTGAAGAAACATGGAATATCTCATCAGATGGCGCTGGTGGTACAATCATCGATTCGGGTACAACTTTAAGTTACTTCGCGGAACCTGCATACGAAATAATCAAGAACAAGATTGCGGAGAAAGTGAAAGGGAAGTACCCTGTTTACAGAGATTTCCCAATCCTAGACCCTTGCTTCAATGTGTCCGGCTTCAACAACATTAAGCTACCTGAGCTCGGGATAGCTTTCACAGATGGCGCTATATGGAACTTCCCAACCGAGAACACTTTCATCTGGTTAACTGAGGATTTAGTTTGCCTGGCGATTCTAGGCACTCCTAAATCAGCATTTTCAATCATTGGAAACTACCAGCAGCAGAATTTTCATATACTCTATGATACAAAGAGGTCCAAACTCGGGTATGCACCTACGAAATGCGCAGATATATAACCATTCTTGTCAGATTTACACAGATATCAGCAACTGTACACAGCACAAGGTAACAACAAGATGAAGCACATATTCTTTTTCCTTCACCAATTTTTTTGATTCTTTAGAGATAATTCCTTTACATATGTATTGCAGTAGAACTAAGATTATATACTAAACTAATGTAATGTACTTTATTCAACTCCCATTTCTCAATATATGCATTATTCAAAAGCTCTCTAGTCTAATTCTTACTTCGCTAAATCCATCTGTAATCCCTTAATGGTTTATGAATTTAGTAAAGGTTTTAACTTTTTTACCTAATGGTGAGCCAGAGCCACCGTCTGTGAAGAAACCTGACAGTGAGGGAATGTGATTGTGTTAGTAACTATAATCCCTGATTAGGAAATTTCAATTTCTACCAAATTGGGAAGTGAAAGAAGCTTTGTGATATTGCAAAACTCAAATCAGACAAACAGAAATTAGGATGTAATAACCTGAGAAAGGTCGGAGAAGACACCACTCTCGCTCCCATGAAGTCGGGTTCTGTTTTACAGCGAAGGCCAAGACTTTGATTTCAATTGATTCCACAGTGCTTGTGTTTTGAATTTTGTGTTCTCTGTAAAGTTCTAAGTGCTAAATTAACTGATCTTTTGTAGCAAGTATATTCTAATTTACAGTACTACTTAATAATGATTATTTGTTTCCCAAAAATAAAATAAAAATTATGTGATATATATATTATTATAATAATATAAATTTCTTTAATTCAGACCAGACTCAACCCATCTCCTACAACCATCTGTCTCGGTGTTTCCTTTGAATTGTCTTTCTCTCTCTCTACAAACCTAAAATCACGGGCATTCGATCTCCAGCGAAGGATCGAGATTAGAGAGGAGAAGGGTTCGTGATGACGACGATCTTAACGACGATTCTCGAATCCACCACAGGAAAATGCTACGCTCCTAGCTTCATCGCCGTCAATCTCTCTTTGGCTTTAATCGATGGCGTACTTGCTTTCATTGCATTCCTTCAGGTTCTGTCCAGAATTACGATTCTAAAGTTGTTTGCTTTTCACTTGTTTTTGTTTCTCCTTCATTGTAATATGGATTTGGTGTTCTCAATGTTTTTGATTGTGTGGAATTGTTTAGGTTCGGTCTGAATTGTTTAGCATTTTTGTGTTTTTAAGACACGATGTGATATGTGAGGTTGTTGAATTGAGTGATGATGCTAGTGATTGAGAGGTTGTGTTTTTGTTGTCTGATTTTGGTTGACTATTGGAGTTTATGGTCAACTCTGTGAATCAAATGACTGTGTGAGATTTTTGATTCAAGGAATCTGAATCCGACATGAATTAGTAGGGGAAAGTAGGAATCTTTCTTTTGGAAAAGTGAGATGAGTGAAGAATCTTTTAGATATTTTTTTGGTTCCTATGTTGTTTTGATGTTGAAGTGATATAAAGTCTTATTTAACTTTTTTTTTTTTTTGTTTTTTGGGTTGAATTGGGGCTTATAAGATTTATCGTGGCTGCCTACTGGTTTCAGTTGTCTCGGTTTCATAGGCGGAATAAACGAGCTGGATGGACGAGGCAAAAAGTAAGTTCTTTCGATCCTTTTCTGTTTCTCAAGAGTCCAAATTCAGGTTCTTTGTTACTGTTATATGGATATGGTCCTTATTACTTGTCATGGTGTGTATCTGACGCATTAATCAATGATAAATGCAGGTCCTTCATCTAATGATTGGCTCTTCAAACACAGGTAGATGCTCGCGAAAATTATAATTTGTCTAGTCTGGAACAATTTTCTGTTGCATTCTGTGAAGTAAGGTCTCTGCTTTATCTGTTTTGCAGGTTCTGTTGTTTATTTTGTGGCTGCAGTTGTAGCGACTTGCACAAGGTGGCATCATTGGTCCAACGCATTAGGCTTTCTACTTATGGGTAAATTTTTGTATTCTCTTGTGTATATGTCTCATTGTTCAAGTAGTCCCTTATGAATCAAAATTGTATTTGCAGCCTTTCCCAAAATTCTGTTTCTTGCGACGTTTCTTCTGCTTCTCTCTTTCTGGTATGTGGATTCTCAATACTTTCTAAGTAGAATGTGGTCGTATTAGGTAATGCTTGTTTATGGTTAAGACACATCGATCCTTCTTAATGTTATAGGGTAGATGTTTGCCATCAGGGAAATGGAGAGGAGGAGGATGATGATGAAGAAAATAGCGTCCAGCAAGTGTTGCTCGAAAAAAACAAGAGCAAACCAGGTTCCTCGAGTGCAAGTGATCGCAGAAGGTGTTGCTCTTTCCATGGTCTTCATGTTGGCACCAGGCAGAAGTTTGTTGTTGCGGTATGAGATACAATCTGTTTTGTCCATGAACCACTAACCAAAGTCATTACTGTGGTCTTTACACATGTTTTATTTTTGTTAGGCGGTACTTATTGTCTTCATCGTAATGATAGCATTTGCAATCCTTATCTGGATTGCTTCTGGAGAGAATTCTATCGATCCTTCAGTATTGGCTCAGGTATGTGGTATAGATAAGCCGTTTCTACACGGTGAACATCCTCTGTTTTCTATCATAAAAGCTTTTACGCTCGAGAGATAAAACACGTACTGTGTTACCTTTTCGGTCTTTTTATAAGCCCCTGTCTCCTGTAGGTGTATGTAGATATTTTGGCTGCAATAATCTTAATCACGGGAGGAGGAATATGCTTCTATGGTGAGTTATTACTGTGATGTTTTTTATCTTGCCTTAATGAGACCAGTACGCTTGATTTTGTAGCGTAAATTCACAGACTCGTTTATGTTCTCTAGGTCTGCGTCTGCTCCTTAATCTAAGGAAGGTGCGTTCCGAACAAGTTTCAGCAGAGATGCGGAAGGTATTTAATGATTCTTACTGACTCCTGAAGTTTTTTTTCCCTTGCACATCTCATTCAAATCCTTACATGGAGAGCGTCTTTAACCATTTATAGGTATCGGGTTTAGCAGGCGTCTCAGTTGTATGCTTTACCATTAGCTCTTTAATCGCTCTTCTCACATACATTCCGGTAAGACACTACTACCAAAAGATTGACACTTTAAAATTTTTCAGTATGCTTGATCAAAAACAAATTGTTCTGCCTCAGCTCTTCTATCATTGGAACCCAAGTGAATTACATGGTGTCAAGGCATTGGTTCTTCTGATCATTTACTATCTCATAGGTAAAAAATAAAATTATAAAAATTTTATATGAAGTTTTTAGGACCTCGATATGTAGCTTTATTTATAAGAATGGTTTTTGACAGGTTCAACCGTGCCATTGGCTTTCGTTCTGTGGGTATTGCGGGAGTTACCCCCTGAACACATTGAGAGTAGACAAGAAGAACCTAGAAGAATTACTTATGTCAACTATGAAGCTGTTGCAAGGCAGCCTCCTCAGCAGTGGACCGCAACAACAGTTTCGAAAAATCAGGTACGCATTTCTCTTGACTAGAATCCACAACCACAAAAGGTTTGTAGTATGTTGTAAATGTAAACCATGTGCATCAGATAAGATAGGGGTGAGTATCAACCACAAACGAAATCATGTACTTAACTGACACCAAAATCAGTGTAACTAACAGAAAAAACTCATTTTGATGTAATATATATTTTTAGTTAGCGAATTCATCACGTCACACATTTATTAATAGGACTCTGTTGTGCAGGTTTCTAAGGCAAGTCCAATATGACTCAAAAGAATCATCATAACCATGGGTCATGAAGCAAACAATCCGCCAATTATCTTCTCTAGTTACCGTGAAAAAAAAACCCTTGTGGAATGGTTCCAAGACGGATATTTGTGTGTAGCGTTGGAGTAAAGTGCAAGTGGGAAACAAGCTCTCGATGTATCGCCTTGGAAGACAAAAATTGTTTATAAAGATAGAATGAAGGTTGAATCCGAGGAGAAAGAGCTGTGTAAATATTTTTCTTTTGGTTGCAGTTCTTAGTTACTTAGTAGGTGCATCATATGTTTTGGGGTACTTGTGGATATCATCATATGAATGTGTATTTTCAAATCTTCCTTTCTAAACCGGCGTCGTTTAACTGCTTTGTCTTTCTTACAACGCGTCGTAGTCTGAGTTAAACGACAGCGTATCGGCTTTTAGATTTAGACAAAAGACATGACGTTGACAATATCACACCAAAACGGTGTCGTATCAAGGAGTTTGGTGTGAAAATTGTGAACTTTTTTGGATATTTGTGGACTAGTGTTTCGATGTTTTGGTCTTCCTCCTCTCCACTGTCACCTTCCTCGCTAAGCAAAAGAAATTTAGAGAAACCCTTCGTACTCAAAAAGCAAAAAAGCGAGGGAAAAAAAGAAACAAAAAGCTAGAAAGCAGAAATTTAATTTTAAAAATTAAATCAATCTCTTGACCCTTTTTTTGGCTTTCTTTATCGATCTTCTATAAAGTGTCTATATAAAAAAGCAAGCTAATAAATCAAATATGTTATTGTGTTACTTTGTTTTGAGTGAAATTGTTGAGAATTTGCTTCGATGGCGACAACGGAAGCGAGTTCAAGTGGTACAACAACGACGGAGTTACCAAGGTCTTCGTCTCGGAGAGTGGCTCCTTCTCGTGCCACTACGATGATGATTGATAGACCAAATGAAGATTCTAGTGCTATGGATAGTGAGCTTGTTCCTTCTTCTTTAGCTTCTATTGCTCCGATTCTTCGTGTTGCTAACGAAATCGAGAAAGATAATCCTCGTGTTGCTTATCTCTGTAAGTTTTTTGATTTTTTTTTTTGATTTTTCTTACAAAATTGAAATTTTCTAAAAGGGTCAGGTTGATATGTAACAGTCGATATTTTTGTTATGTATTAGGCCGGTTTCATGCGTTTGAGAAGGCACATAGGATGGATCCTACTTCGGGTGGACGAGGTGTTCGTCAGTTCAAGACTTATCTGTTACATAGACTAGAGAAGGTATATATTTATATACTTTGTTTATGAAATGGTTTATTCATTTCCTTTTTTACTTGATGATTTTAGAGATGGTGGTAACTACTTTTGTTTTTTTAGGAAGAAGAGGAGACTAAGCCTCAGCTGGCGAAAAACGATCCGAGAGAGATTCAGGCTTACTACCAGAACTTTTTTGAGAAGTATATTAAAGAAGGAGAAACATCAAGAAAACCGTGAGTATATATAGATTCATTAAGCTGAGCATAGTGATATTAAGCGCTTCTCTTATGTGTTTGGTCTTTTCATTTTGGCTAAAGGGAGGAGATGGCTAGACTTTACCAAATTGCCTCGGTGTTGTATGATGTACTGAAGACTGTTGTACCTTTTCCAAAAGTGGACTATGAGGTATGATTTATAATATGTGTAGTAAATTCTTGTAATGATATTTGATTAGATTGCTCTGTAATGATCTCTTCATGTGTTGTTTTAGACCCGTAGATATGCGGAAGAAGTCGAAAAGAAAAGGGATAGGTATGAGCATTACAACATCCTTCCATTATATGCTGTAGGGACTAAACCAGCAATTGTGGAACTTCCTGAGGTGCGTTTGAACACAGTGATTGCTACGAGATTAGTCTGTTAAAGAAATATTTATGGTATGTTATATTCCGTGTCATGTTATGTGTTTGTGACAAAACAGGTCAAGGCTGCATTCAGTGCTGTTCGTAATGTGCGAAATCTACCCCGACGAAGAATTCACTTGCCATCCAATGCCCCTGATGAAATGCGCAAGTCTAGACGTAGGCGTTTTAATGACATACTTGAGTGGCTTGCTTCTGAGTTCGGGTTTCAGGTAATGTGATACTTAACTCTATTTATGTTACCTTCCAAATTGAGTAAATTTCGTAATATGTTAACTTTCACTTTTCTGTAAACTAATATATAAGTGTCTGTCTCAACTCTGAGTAATCACATGAATTATTTCAACATGATTAAGTTCCTTTTCTTAACCTTCTTTCTTATGCTAACCGTTGCATATAACTTCATGTGGCGATTGAAGAGAGGGAATGTGGCAAATCAGAGGGAGCATATAATTCTACTTCTTGCTAATGCTGACATTAGAAAGAGAGATAGTGAAGAATATGATGAGGTGAGTATTGTTGTAGGTTTGCTTTCTGTTTGTCTCGCACACACGCCCTTATCGTTATTAATGCTGTAATTTTCTTGCAGTTGAAACCTAGCACAGTCACTGAGTTGATGGACAAGACTTTTAAGAATTATTTCTCATGGTGTAAATATTTGCACATTAAGTCTAATCTCAGGTATGCTATATTCTTGATTTAGATGATATGAATTTCATTTTGCATTATGTTCTGTTTTTGGGTCATATATCTGATGTTTGATACTTCAACTTTGTTCTTGATAGGTTTCCACTAGAAGGTGGTGATAGACAGCAGCTGCAACTTATCTATATTTCCCTGTACCTATTGATATGGGGTGAAGCCTCAAATGTTAGATTTATGCCTGAATGTCTCTGCTACATTTTCCATCATGTACGTTTTCTTAGCTGTAGATTTCTATATGCATACTATCCGTAACTTTTTTCAGGTTCTGTATGGTTGACAAAGCTGTAATTGTCTTTTTCTCTTTTGTTATTGTTCTTAAGATGGCAAATGACGTCTATGGAATTCTGTTTAGCAATGTTGAAGCTGTGAGTGGTGAGACATATGAAACAGAAGAAGTTATTGATGAAGAATCGTTTCTGAGAAATGTTATAACTCCGATCTATCAAGTCATACGCAATGTAAGTATATCAGGGTCATGTTGTATGCTCTTCTTTGGAACTGAACACTATCTTTGAACTGAAAATGATTCTACTTACCTTGAAGGAAGCTAGAAGGAACAAAGGGGGCACAGCTAGCCATTCACAATGGAGAAATTATGATGATTTGAATGAATACTTTTGGTGACTTTCTTTACATTTATTTGAACATGCCTTCTTGATCTAGTTTCTTCGTTGCTGACATCTTATTTTATTTGAAGGTCTAAGAACTGCTTCAAGATAGGATGGCCCTTGGACCTTAACGCAGACTTTTTCTTAAGCTCAGATGAGATAACTCCGCAGAACGAGGTATATTGTCAAGATTCGCCTTTCAAATTTAACTCATCTGAGGATAATGAGTCTACATATAAGTCATTCCATTCTGTGATACTACAGAAACATGATTGTGAGGTGTAATGTATTGCAGAGGCTGAATCAGGTCACTTACGGGAAAAGCAAGCCTAAAACCAACTTTGTGGAAGTCCGCACATTCTGGAACCTCTTCAGAGGTTTTGATCGAATGTGGATATTCTTTGTCATGGCTTTTCAGGTAAATCTAGCTTTGTAAAAGAGTTGATTGGTCTGAAAACTAAATTTCTTGAATAATAATATTTATCCTTATCTTTTGTAGGCTATGATAATAGTTGGATGGAATGGTTCTGGGTCTCTAACTGCTATTTTCGACAGGGATGTATTCAAAAAGGTGTTAACGATATTTATAACTTCAGCGTATCTGACTCTTTTACAAGGTTGTGATATTTCCTTTGTAGTTTCTTGTTTACTAGTGAAGAGTTTATCTTCTATGATGGTCTAATCACGTTCCTTGTTCTGTTTATATAGCTGCACTGGACATTATCCTTAATTTCAATGCGTGGAAGAGTTTCAAGTTTTCTCAGATAGCGCGGTACATTCTGAAATTCGCGGTAGCAGCTATGTGGGCAGTGCTGCTTCCAATTGCTTATGCAAAGTCTGTCCAACGCCCAAGTGGAGTTGTAAAATTCTTCAGCACCTGGACTGGGGACTGGAAGGATAAGTCCTTTTATACATACGCAGTTTCATTTTACGTGTTACCAAACATGTTGGCTGCTTTGTTGTTCCTCGTACCACCATTTAGGAGAATCATGGAGTGTTCAGACATGCGAATTATCAAGCTTATAATGTGGTGGGCTCAGGTAACATTAAACCATTCTTGTGGTTCTTAAGTAGACTGGTATTTTCTTTCTGTTTCCTTATGCTTTTCAATCTTGTAGCCAAAACTATATGTAGGAAGAGGTATGCATGAGGACATGTTCTCTCTCTTCAAGTGAGTAATTACCACATTTCCTGTCACCATTATCTAACTTCTTCAGTATATATATAATCTTATTTTCTAGTACTAACCTGTTCTAATATACTATATAACTTATAATGGTCAGATATACCGCCTTCTGGATTATGCTACTCATCAGCAAGCTTGCTTTCAACTATTACATAGAGGTCTGGATTGCGATTAACTTACTTATAGTTAGTCCAATGTAGCTATCTAGATACGTATACAAGCTATGAATATTTGTATGGCTAGTAAACTCCAACTACTGGGGCAATAATGCAATGACTGTTATTATATCTTGCAAACAGATACTACCCCTTATTCCACCAACAAAGATGATCATGGGTTGGCACATTGACATCTACCAATGGCATGAATTTTTTCCCCATGGTAAATTTTCAGGTTACTCTTCTTTTGTGTTTGCGATTACATTTCCTTACGCTTTGCCTTTTTGTGCTAATCTATGATTTTGTATAGCAAATAACAATATTGGAGTGGTTATTGCTATATGGGCACCAATTGTGCTGGTAAGTAGAGACTAAAGAAGGTCCCAAGAAAGAAACAAATTCTGTTAGATATGGCTTACATACTTTTGTGTGCTATATTTTGTGGTAGGTTTACCTGATGGATACTCAAATATGGTACGCCATTTTCTCCACTCTGTTTGGAGGCATACATGGGGCCTTCAGTCATTTGGGTGAAGTAAGTGATTTTTTACCCTCATAATTACAACAACAAAACAGTCCTATACACTGCGCAACGTAGTAGATGATATGACCCTTACTTCTTGACACGTTAGATACGGACTCTTGGGATGTTGCGGTCTAGATTTGAGACGATACCCATTGCCTTCAGCCGCACCCTCATGCCATCAGAATTTGCAAAAAAGAAACATGCGGTACTGCATTTTTAAAATTTGAATGTGCTTACATATCCTACATTTAGAGACAAGTACTTTATACTTATAGAATGGATGGATCACACCTTCCTTTACCTTGCTTGTCATTAATTGGTTCACTGTGTGAATTATAGGATGTCTATGTGGACCAGAAAAATATCACAAACTTCTCTCAGGTGTGGAACGAGTTTATTATCTCCATGAGAAGTGAAGATAAAATCAGTGAGAGGTTGGACTCTCTGCTTTTAGAAAACATTCTTGTCATCATTGTTCTGTTGTTCAGTACAGCAAGCATGTATGTTATGTAACGTTCCCTATTTGTGCTGTAACTCAGAGATAGAGATTTGCTGCTCGTACCATGTTCGTCGAGTGATGTGTCTGTCATCCAGTGGCCACCTTTCCTTCTTGCTAGTAAGGTAAGAAATAATTTGTTTTTTCTTTAAGAGGACTCTTCCCATTGATCAAAATGCTTTCCTCAACCAAATTTGTTGAAAGTTAATTAAGTTTTTCAACAATGTAGATTCCCATTGCTGTGGACATGGCAAAAGATTTCAGGGGCAAAGAGGATGCTGAACTGTTTAGAAAGATAAAGGGAGATATCTACATGTATTTTGCTGTTATAGAGAGTTATGAGACATTGAAACAAATAGTTATGGCTCTACTGGAAGATGAAGCTGATAGAAGGTTTACAAGCTTTTCATTCTTCCGTATCATATTCCACATCCTGATGATGAAAAGTCCTTGTTTCACAACTTCACATTTTTTTCTTTTTAGGGTCATGAATCAGGTATTTTTGGAAGTGTCCATGAGCATACAACAACAGAGCTTTATATATGACTTCCGCATGAGTGGATTACCGCTTCTTAGCTATAAGCTAGAGAAGTTTCTAACTATATTGGTAAGATAAACATATGTAGTCCACTCATACACTACTTAAGGTCTTACACATTAACTAATGCTTGAAACCCTTTTTGTGCATATGTTTTAATATGTAAACAGTTGAGTGACTATGAAGACCAGGGCACATACAAGTCTCAGTTGATTAATGTGTTCCAGGACGTTATCGAAATTATCACTCAAGATCTCTTGGTTAATGGCCATGAGTAAGTGTAGCAAGTTCCTTAAGCATTTTATTCCTATAAGCATATGTCATCAGAAGTAGTGAAGGATGGCCATTCATTTATTCAATTCTTGTTGTAGGATTCTTGAAAAGGCTCGTGTTCATTCCCCTGACATAAAAAATGAAAAGATTGAGCAGAGGTTTGAGAAAATTAATATTCACCTCATACAGGACAAATGCTGGCGGAAGAAGGTAATTTTATATGAGCCAATTAATACTCTTCATGCAGGGATCTTTCAATGTAATACATCTTGCTTGATATCTGACTCTTCTTTGTAGGTTATTCGACTTCATTTGCTAATGTCGGTTAAAGAATCTGCGATAAATGTTCCTCAAAACTTGGATGCTCGCCGCCGTATCACATTTTTTGCTAATTCTCTGTTTATGAATATGCCTAATGCTCCAAGAATACGAGATATGCTCTCGTTCAGGTGAAATACTTATTTTTATCATACCTGAACCAACTTGTTTAATTAGTTTCCTTATATCCGTCCTTTATGTATATGAATTGTACCCTTTGTTTTTGTTCATTTTCAGTGTTTTAACTCCTTATTACAAAGAAGATGTTCTATATTCAGAGGAGGAGCTTAACAAGGAGAATGAAGATGGGATCTCGATACTGTTTTACTTACAAAAGATTTATCCTGGTACATTCTTGATTCTTAACAAAACCAGCATTATTTTTACAAATTCAAGTTTACTAAGCTTATCTTACCTAAACTAGATGAGTGGACCAATTTTTTGGATCGCATAAATAATCCTAAGCTTCCTGAGAAAGACAAGTCAGAGTTCCTTCGGGAGTGGGTATCTTACAGAGGTCAAACACTAGCTAGAACAGGTACAAATGCTCAAAATGTAAATCATGTTGTTATTAAGTATCACTTTTGTCGATATGCATATTAAAACTTTGTCTTTCTTATTACTTGTGCCAGTTAGGGGTATGATGTACTACAGGCAGGCTCTGGAGCTTCAATGCTACCAAGAAGTTGCAGGGGAAAATGGTTTGTGCTTTCTGAGTAATGTCAAAGCTTTTTGGAACCAAAACATGAGATACTAGATTTACTATTTTGTTACTACTTGCAGCCAAGTTCAGTGTTGGTCAGGCCATGGCATCCAATGATGATAATCAGAAGGCTTTCCTGGAACGTGCAAAAGCTCTAGCAGATCTGAAGTTCACTTACGTTGTTTCTTGTCAGGTCTACGGAAATCAGAAAAAGTCCGGTGATATCCACAACCGGAGTTGCTACACAAATATTTTGCAGCTCATGCTGAAGTAATGAATAGTTTTGACACATTTCTATTCTAAGTACTATGATCTAGTTGTTCTAACAGGATCAATTTACTAGGTATCCATCATTACGGGTTGCTTACGTAGATGAGAGGGAGGAGACAGCAGTATCTCCTAAGGTCTTTTACTCTGTACTTCTTAAAGGAGGTGACAAGTTTGATGAGGTACAAAGATTTCTCAAGCAATTTGGTTGACTGAAAATGATGCGTGTAAATGATATATCAAGCATATAATAAAGTATGGAGTTTATATGAAATCTTGCTTCTCCTTTTTATTCTTTTGAACTTGATTAGTCTTCCATCATCAGGAAATCTACCGGATCAAGCTTCCTGGTCCTCCTGCTGAAATTGGTGAAGGGAAGCCTGAAAATCAAAACCATGCTATCATATTTACACGTGGTGAAGCGCTACAAACTATAGATATGAATCAAGTATGTATTCTTCTTCATTCTCATAACATAGCTTGAGTACTGTATCCTCATGGTTACTTTCTGTGCAGGACAATTATTTTGAAGAAGCATTCAAGTTAAGAAATGTGTTGGAAGAATTCAACAAGGAGCGTGTTGGTAGGCGCAAGCCAACAATATTGGGTCTCCGAGAACATATATTTACCGGAAGGTACACCCGCCTTGCAAAATATCATTTTGTAAAACCTTTAAAATGATGGAATTATTTTAAACTCTGTCTGTTTAAGAAATTAGATTGACTTGCAACTCTGTGTTGGCATATTCTTACTTTTCTTCCTTTCTTGGTGTAGTGTTTCGTCATTGGCTTGGTTCATGTCCAATCAGGAGAGCAGTTTTGTGACAATTGGCCAAAGAATTTTGGCAAATCCTCTGAGGTATTCTCTTCAGAACCTAACTATTTCCATTTAGTGTTTCATTAAGCACTAAGTGAATCAAAACCCAATAGAGCAAAAGTATCGTCCTTGATTTACCTGTTTAACTCATTGTTCATTTATCCATGCAGGGTCCGTTTCCATTATGGGCATCCTGACATATTTGACAGAATCTTTCACATAACAAGGGGTGGTGTGAGCAAGGCTTCAAAAGTAATAAATTTGAGTGAGGATATTTTTGGAGGTAAAGCCATCTTTGTTCTCTAAATGTTAATAGTTCAGCTATAAGATTGACACTAGGTTCCAAACAAAACTAAAGCAGCTGATATTTTGTTTATTATGTATATGTAGGCTTCAATTCAACTCTCCGTGGGGGATATGTTACACATCATGAGTATATCCAAGTTGGAAAAGGACGCGATGTGGGGCTGAATCCAATTTCAATCTTTGAAGCAAAAGTAGCAAATGGAAATGGGGAGCAAACGCTAAGTCGTGATGCTTACCGTTTGGGACATCGGTTTGATTTTTACAGAATGCTCTCATTCTATTTTACAACCATTGGATTCTATTTCAGTAGCATGGTATGTTCCTACAATAATATCACAAGATTTCGCTTACATTTTTTTTGGGTTACAATATTATGGAAGATGGTTTTGACATGTGTTTGTTTCAGCTCACTGTGATTACGGTTTATGCATTCTTGTATGGACGTATGTACATGGTTATGAGTGGATTGGAGAAAGAGATCCTACGTCGCGCAAGCCCGAATCAGCTGGCGGCTCTTGAGCAGGCTCTGGCTAGTCAGTCAATATTTCAGCTTGGTTTCTTGATGGTATTACCGATGGTAATGGAGATTGGTTTGGAAAAAGGGTTCCGCTCTGCCATTGTCGATTTTTTCATAATGCAGCTGCAGCTAGCTTCTGTTTTCTTTACATTCCAGCTTGGGACTAAGTCACATTATTACGGGAGAACAATTTTACATGGCGGTTCTAAATACAGACCAACGGGGCGTGGATTTGTTGTTTTCCATGCAAAGTTTGCGGAGAACTACAGATTATACTCGAGAAGTCACTTTGTGAAGGGACTAGAGCTGCTTGTATTGCTTATCGTTTATCAAGTCTATGGGCATTCATACCGGAGTACCAATCTTTATCTGTATATAACGGTCTCGATGTGGTTTATGGTTGGCTCTTGGTTGTTTGCACCATTTATATTCAATCCTTCAGGATTCGAGTGGCAAAAGACGGTTGATGATTGGACTGATTGGAAACGGTGGCTTAATGATCGAGGTGGTATAGGTATTCCAGTTGAGAAAAGCTGGGAATCGTGGTGGAACGTAGAGCAAGAACATCTCAAACATACTAATATAAGAGGGAGGATTATGGAAATCACACTTGCTCTTCGGTTTTTCATTTATCAGTATGGGATTGTTTACCAGCTCAATATCTCTCAGCACAGCAAGAGCTTTTTGGTAAGAAAAAGTTCATCATTTGTCTTGCATTTTCGGTTTATATGTCAATGATCCTATAGTCATAATCTCTAATTTACTTCCTCCTTGTTAGGTTTATGGACTCTCTTGGGTGGTTTTGATCACATCATTACTTGCTCTAAAGGTTTTACATATTCATCCTATTTTAGTTACATAATGTAGTCATGAATCAATGCTTATATTTAACTCACTTTGATCATTTCTATATCAGATGGTATCTATGGGAAGACGAAAATTCGGAACTGATTTTCAGCTAATGGTCAGGATTCTTAAGGCGCTTTTCTTCCTCGGCTTCTTGTCAATCATGACTGCGCTATTTGTAGTATGCAAACTAACACTCACCGATCTCTCTGCTTCCCTTCTTGCTTTCCTTCCAACCGGATGGGCGATTCTACTGGTAAAACATTCATCAAAACCTCTTCAAAAATCATAACACTCGCGCTTGCGTCAAGTTCTTAGTACCAATTTTGGTCATTTCTTAGATAGGGCAAGTACTGAGGTCACCGATGAAAGCTTTAGGGATATGGGACTCGGTAAAAGAGCTTGGAAGAGCATATGAGAAGATAATGGGACTTGTAATCTTCGCACCGATCGCTGTTCTTTCGTGGTTCCCCATTGTTTCCGAGTTCCAAGCTCGTCTTCTTTTCAATCAAGCTTTTAGCAGAGGCCTTCAGATCTCTATGATCCTTGCTGGTCGGAAAGACAAAGCAGCTTCTTCATACAAGTAACCTAAAAACACACACTGTTTTTAGGTTTCTTGGGTCTGAAGCATCAATCTTCATTTATAATACGGTGTCGTTTACAGTAGCTCAATAGTTTGTATATAATATATATCTTTTTTTGGACTTGGACACCTCACTTTCCATCATCACTCATGTGTTGTAGTTATCACAATGATTTTGACATATGGTCTTTAATAATAGGAATGTTGATTTTTTTTCTCTAAGTCTTGAATACTACAATAATTGTGGTGAAAGGTGTATGAAAAAAATAGATTGGATTGCCCTTAAATTCTTGTATGTGTAATTGTACATCATGCAAACTCGATAATTCTTTTTGACTTGTTTCTAGATGATTATAGTATTCAATATCTTACTAGTTATTGCTTGATACGCACCAATTAAATGTCCGAGGCCGTATATGATGACACTTAATTTTCTTAAGTCTTTGGCTTTTTCTTGCATGTGACAAATGATGTATTGTATACATAAGAGATAAAAACAAAAAACCTGTAATTATGTGATACATAGCCAGAAAATAAAGAATATATAACATACAAGTTACATAAATACAAATTATTAAGTATAGAATATACTCTCATTTATTTCCTATCCAAAAAAATCTAATCGTATTTCTTTCACCAAATTTCCGAATAAACATAAATGAGAAAAAAATATTTGTACCGAAAACCGAAATTTGATATAATGAAAGGGAAATTTCAACCTACCTTTTTTACTTTAATATAATGAATTTAGATGAGTGAATTAGTCAATTTAGACGTGTCTAATAAGGAATATATGAAAATACAAACTATTAAACATAAAATATCCTCTCATTTATTTTCTATCTAAAAAATATAATTTTGTGGAAGCCCCTTAACCTATTTGTCAAGAGTTTAAAGGTTTCTGCATCATGGAGTAATTTTTATAAAGGATGTTCATTTAAAAAAATCTAATTATATTTAATTCCCTAACCAAAATTTGATATAAAGAAGGAGAAATTTTAAAACTACCTTATTTACTCTAATATAATAAATTTAGATTTGTCTAATATTCTGTCTACTATTAAATTACCACCACTTCTAATTCTTTACTTCACTATTCAGATTCTATGTTTTTAACCTTCTCTAATTAAAATGATTAAAATTTCAATTTTTGAAGTCAAACAAAGAAGTCTTCAAGCTAAGAATATAAGAAGAAGAAGAAGATAAGGACTCAAAATTACTAACTCCTGCATTTCAGAATTCCCTCTTTTGTACTTTCCCTTGTTAACCTCTATCCACTTTAGTAGTTTGGTGTATTCTTTTCACAATTTTATTATTTCCTACCATATATAAAAATATCAAAATAAATTTGTAGATTATGCATTTTATTACAATATACAGCTATAAATGACACAGTTGTCAAAGTACACCTTCTTTGCTTTCCCTTCACTGCTCTCTCTTTCCTTTTTTCCTGAAATTGCAAATCAAAGTTTCCTCTTCTTTTCTTTTCTTTCTTTCCAGCTTTTTATCAGAACACAGACTCACCAACAATCTCTCACCCAACTTTCTAATCCCTTACTCTACAAAACCCTAAATCTCTCTTTAATCCTCACATTTTACATTTTCACAATTAGGGGAGGAATCTGATTAGTTTTTTTTTATAGTTTTGGGTTGAGTAAAGTTTCAATCTTTCTTCTGATTCCTTTGTGGAATTAAACCTAAAATTCAAGTCTTTTAGTTCTGGGTGGGCTCAAAAGAAGCTTCAATTGCAATTAAACTTTCTCTTTGGTTTGGTTCTGAATCAAAGAAAGGAAGAAGCTTTTCTCTTTGTTTGCTTCTTCTCTGGTGAATTGAGATAGCAAGAGCTTAATTGTAACATTCTAAGGTAGATTTCATGGAACTAAAGACCATCATTTCTCTGAATTTTTTTTATTATTCTGTGTAATGTATGTTGCTTCAATCGGAAGTGATTCTCTTTTAAAATGGTTTGGGAGATGGGTTTCTGATTTGGTTGTCCTTTGTGGATTTTCAATTTGGTGGAGAAAGTTGGAGACTTTAATGCACATAAGTTGTTTGTTGAAATGCCGCAATTAATGGCTGAAATTGCGTGTGATTTTTTTGTATGTGTCAGTATTCGTGAGTCGAGTGCGTTGTATTAGAGTCCAGTTTTTCAGTTTTTTAAAGAGTACTCTTTCTTTGTTTGTAAGATTGGTGAACGTGTGTATTCAGATGTCTTAAAAATGGTATATTTTTGTGTGTTTTTAGGTGGGATTTGTGAAGTTGTGAGCAAAGGGAAGAGGATTTGGGACTGGATAGAGGACTAAAGATGTCATCTGAGAGTCCTCTGAGTGCTGAAATGTCGAAGAAGGTTTCGATTTTAGGTTTTACGGGTATAAAACTGTGGGTGTTGATTTGTTTGGTAGTTGGTGCATTTGTAGTTTTGGTTCTTTGCATCTTGTCCTTATGGATTGCGTGCCGGCGGAAATCGAGACCAAGAAGATCATCTCACAAGTTGTTACCCTTCAGTCAAATACCAGGCGTGGCGAAAGATATCAGGGTGGATGACAGGGTTGGGTTTCAGAATCACAATGAACATTTAGGCATCACGGTTTCTGATAAACCGAGTGACAGAAACTCAGGGAAGATGATGTCTTACTTGGCAAGAACAAAGTCTAGTGATAATGATAGTATAAGCCAATGTAGCTCCGTGCATCATCATGAGCGAGTTTGTAGTTCTCACTCCGGTGAAGAAGGAAGCTTTGGAACCACTTGGAGACAGTCTTCCCTGTCCCAGGGTGGGCTGGTAACAGCATCTCCTTTGGTTGGTTTGCCAGAAATATCTCATCTTGGCTGGGGACACTGGTTTACTCTTAGGGATCTTCAGCTAGCCACAAACCGTTTTGCTGCAGAAAATGTAATTGGTGAGGGTGGTTATGGAGTAGTTTATAAAGGTAGACTTATCAACGGCAACGATGTTGCTGTAAAGAAGCTTTTGAACAATCTGTAAGTTATTGTTTGGGATCCTAAAATGTGTGTTAATCCTTCTACACTGCTTAATAATCTTATCACAATTCTTTCCTCTAGGGGACAGGCTGAAAAGGAATTCCGGGTTGAAGTTGAGGCTATTGGTCATGTACGGCACAAGAATCTTGTAAGGCTTCTAGGATATTGTATAGAGGGTGTTCATCGGTGAGTCTCACTTGCCTCTTATCAGTCTGAATCTGCTACTGATTTACTCGCAATAGTAATCTCTTATTGTACTGCTGCAAGAATATTTAGTCACGTTTAATGCTATGAATTAAAACTAATCACATGAATTAATTTCTATCTGGATGTAATGCAGGATGCTTGTTTATGAGTACGTGAATAGTGGTAACTTAGAACAATGGCTACATGGAGCCATGGGGAAACATAGCACTCTCACTTGGGAGGCTCGCGTGAAGATCCTGATTGGTACTGCACAAGCGTAAGTTGTTAAAATGTCTCACTTTTGCTAGAAATATAAGACATAACTCATAAAGTGGATTATAACATGGTCTGCACTCTCATTCACAGGCTTGCTTATTTGCATGAAGCTATAGAACCAAAGGTCGTCCACAGAGACATAAAAGCTAGCAATATACTGATCGATGATGACTTCAATGCAAAGCTTTCTGATTTTGGGTTAGCCAAGCTCTTGGACTCGGGTGAAAGTCACATAACGACTAGAGTCATGGGTACCTTTGGGTAAGTTTAAGATCTGTTCCTTCTTACTGATGATGAATTTTTTGTTCTCTGTATAATATCCTTATAAAAAGGTTTTGTGTATGTGCTACAGCTATGTAGCACCTGAATATGCTAATACAGGTCTATTAAATGAGAAGAGCGATATCTATAGCTTTGGTGTCCTGCTTCTGGAAGCTATAACTGGAAGAGATCCAGTTGACTATGACCGTCCTGCTAATGAGGTAAACTCATAGAAAAGTTATGAACAAATTATTTTTGAGCTCTTGATTGGATACTGAAAACATGTTTTCTCGTTGGTAGGTAAATCTGGTTGAATGGCTAAAAATGATGGTTGGAACAAGAAGAGCTGAAGAAGTTGTTGATCCAAGGATTGAGCCCAAACCTGCTACACGTGCTCTGAAACGTGCACTTCTTGTTGCCTTGAGATGTGTAGATCCTGAATCAGAGAAACGGCCCAAAATGAGCCAGGTTGTGCGGATGCTTGAATCCGATGACAACCCTTTCCGTGAGGTATATATACATAATTCACCAAATATGAACTAATTCTCTGAGAATACTGATGTTTATCGTGCTGTAACAAGTGATGGTCAATCTAGAGGAATTATTTTGTGCTCTGTACATATATCAACACACTAGTATTTTGATTTTGCAGGATCGGAGGAACAGAAGAAGTAGAACAGCTAGTATGGACATTGTTGAAACCCTGGAGGACTCAGCTGGCACAAGCAAGCAGCCTGGTCACCCAGAGAACCACACTAGAAAGCCTGAGAAGACTCATGAATGAGAAACATGTTGCAGACTCAGGTAAGTAACTTCATGTCCCAACTGCTCTACTAGTCAATGATGATGCATGAGTGTCTTCGTGCCCTTGGAGAAACAAAAGAAGAATCTCATCCCGTTTCAGATCAAAAGAGTTGTTCTAGTTGTATCTGACATCTGCCGAATAGCTAATTATGCAAATCTTAGGAGACGATATTTTTTGGATGACTGAGAAGCATTTTGTTTCTCTTGGTCTTTGTGATATTGGTTCTTCTAAAACCATTGAGTCTTGGCTTTTAGGATGTCAAAACATTAGCCAGAGCAGATTTGTTGTTGTACTATGAACAGTATTTATTTGTCATCACACTCTGTTTACTGAGACGTGTATATATATATAGTCAAGTTGTGACATTGCCAGTAAAAAAAGAGTTTCGTCTCAGTATTGGTCCCTCAATATATATAGTTTTGTAAACGAGGAAGAGAGGAGAATTTCTAGACATCGGGCATATGATCCCCAGTAGAGATGTCAAATGGACTAATTGTTCATGGACTGTCCATGTCCACAATTAAAAGGATGGACACGTACATGTCCATATATGAAACGGACCATTATGGCTTAGCTCAAATGGACATGAATTTTTAATGGACAATTTATTATAGACAATGGACAATCCATGTCCAAATATACCTAAGATTTTAGCAATTGAAGAAAAAAATTTAAATCAAAATCTCAAAATTACATTATGACAAAAAAATCATAAAATATTATTTTTTTCGCTAAAACTATAACAAAAAACCGTAAAATATCATTTTTTCATCAAAATGACAAAATTCTATTTTTTCGCTAAAACCGCAAAATCTTGTTTTTCCGTCAAAATCGAAGAATTACATTTTTCTGCAAAAATCACAAAATCATGTTTTTTGCCAAAACCGTAAAATAATGTTTTCTCGCCAAAACCGCAAGATCATGTTTTTTTTGTTAAAACCGTGAAATCATGTTTTCCCGCCAAAACCGCAAAATCATGTTTTTCCGGCAAAATCGCAAAATCATGTTTTTCACCAAAACCGTGAAATCATGTTTTCCCACCAAATCCGCAAAATCATGTTTTTTGCCAAAAATCACGAAATCATGTTTTCCCACCAAAACCGCAAAATCATGTTTTTCGTTAAAAACGCAAAATCAAGTTTTCCCGCTAAAATCGTTAAATCATGTTTTTCTGGCAAAACCGCAAAATCATGTTTTTTGCCAAAAACCGCAAAATCATGTTTTCCCACAAAAACCACAAAATCATGTTTTTCGCTAAAACCGCAAAATTATGTTTGTTCGCCAAAACCGCAAAATCATATTTTTCCGCCAAAATAGTAGCATTCCGTTCTCCACCAAAACCGCAAAATCTTGTTTTTCCGCCAAAACCACAAAATTTTGTTGTTTTGAATTCATTTTTCTTCAAAACAACAAAATTTTGTTTTTCCGCGTAAACCGTAAAATCTCATTTTTTCCGACAAAACCACAAAATTTGTTGATCCGCTTAAACCGCAAAATTCGGTTTTCTAGCTAAAACCGTAAAATTCTATTTTATCATCCAAATTGCAAAATTCCACTTTTTGTCCAAAACTTTAAAAATACAAGTAATTATCAAAAACCAAGTGTTTTCCACTTCTCATTGACAAACGGACGTCTATGGACGTCCATGGTCTTGAATGTATTACACGGACATATTATGGACATGTCCATCTTTGTCCATTGTCCATATGGAGTGTCCAGATCATAGCCCAAAACCTATATATCCATATGGACATGACCATTTGGACGTGGACATGCCCATTTGACCGTTTTAATCCCAAGTGTCAAGATCTACCTTAGTTATAAATTTGAACTGTTTATTACATACAAGATGAGAAAAACAAACATATTGCTGAAATAAAAAGACATCACAGCTTCGAACTCTGCCTATTTCAATGTCAAACAGAATTACAATTAGACAGTATGATGTCTAATTGAAAAGGAATATTACATATGAAATGATAAAAATGTTAGGCAAGAAAAGGAACAAAAATCAATTACAGTCTCATCAAGCGTATGCACTTTGAAATACACAGAATGTGGGCAATGGTGCTGACATTTAAGGCATGTGGGACGAGAGCTACTACCATTGCCAACAACTTTCACCTTTTTACTAGAGAACTCGAATGTGTGACCGGGCTTCATATAAGTAGAGTCTCCGAATAAACATTTATGGTGGATTGTGGTGCAATATTCGCTGTTTGTGTAGAACCATTCCGTTGGATCTAATCTTTCCTCGCATATTTCGCACCAGTTCATGTTGTCCACTCCACTTTCTCCGTAACAAAGAGACAGAGGATGCTCATCGTATTTGTAGTATATCTTATCTGGAATTGTTGCACATCCGTAGCATAAAACAAATTCGTCACACAAAGTACAATGTAGACGATATCCAACCCTCTTCTTGCAACCCTGGCAAACAACTTCGTTTTCTTCATCATCATAGAATAGGGAAATGAATAAATGATGTTCTGCATGACTTTTATGCGTGAAATACTCTGGAACTAAAACGCAGTTAAGGTCTAGCTGAAATTGCTCGTAACCAACACATTCGTCTTCTTTGCATCTGAACATTACGCCACTCGACTTTCGGAACAAACTGAACAAGTAAGATTTTCGCAATCATGATCATACAGGGGATATGGGTCTATGAACAGAGAGTGATGATGCAACGCATGATCTAGTTTCCACGGAAGATTGGCACATTCTTCGTGGAGAAAGAAGTCTTATTCCATACAGTTGTAGAAATCATGAGAGCTGATAGGATTCATGCACGCTTGACATTGATTTTTTGAGTCTGGTATAACGTTGTATTTCTTGAGCTTTAGATAATGATGATCATGGCAAAAATGTTCTATCAAATCATCACCTACTCTCTTGAATGGTGCAATGTCTTTAGATTCGTCAGGTTCTTCCGGTGCCCATTCGAGTTCTCCCCCTGCCCATATTTTTCTATGTGTTGCACATTTTGAATGGACTACATAAGAGCACTCCCCATGATTACAAGAATATTGACCATACTTGATGTCAACATTCTTGTAGCAGACCCGACATAAAGATACTTTGGCTGGAAGGTAAGGAGTGTGAGCGAGTCGATGAGGATGACGGGTGATCTTTATGATGCGTGGTAAATTAAAACAACTCTCATGGACCATGTAATCACATTGGTAACAAGCATAACTTGGATCTAACAAGTTAACTAACCCACAAGCATCACATGGAAATGAGTTTGCTCTACGAAACAAGGAGAGTGAATGGTGATGGCTTTTTGGATTTTGGATTGTAAGAGGTGGAAAATTTCTGGCACAACGAAAATCCAAGGAAAAGTTACAAATCGAGCAACGATAGAACCATTCACTGAGATCATTCCCACACAAAGTGCATTTATGAAATATGATATTGGACTTTGACTCAATGGTTTTGAGGTATTCAGACATGTTGAGTCCAGAACGACATAGAAAGCTATAGAATTCACCATAATTGGTATCGACTATGACCCCGGTTTCATAGCTTAGAAAGGTGAAAATGAGAGGGTGTTTAGGGTGATAAGGATGAATCATCTTACTTGGAATCTGAAGACATCTCGCATGAAACTCTATGTCACATATGGTGCAATGGTAGTGGAAGGGCACGGTAGATTCATTTACCTCCCAACAAATGCCGTTTTTCCCACAGGCAAAGCAGCCATGCTTAACGTTATAATCAGCTCGAACAGAGACGTTGTGTGGGTGAGCTGGATCAGACACAATGCATCTTGGCCCTTCTTCATCTTCCATCTCCTTAATTACTATTTTGGTTTTGAATCTTTGATAGATTTTGTGTTTAGAAACGAGTATTAGATTTGGATTATGGACCTTTAGTAATTACAAAGACCTTTAGTAATTACAAATAGAAACAGTTCGTGCTCTCAAAAGTCAATGGTTGTGAGGGGTAGATATAACTCATCAACAACTTTTCAATTAAACAAAAACTCTTTGGGGTAGATAGAGACGGCCAATACGACTTTGTTTTTGTTTATACTAATGGTTTTAAAAAAAAAAAAATTAATTACTAAAGTTTTGTTAGCTGCTAAGTACTAACACAGCTGTTATCAGAGTTCAGCTACATATTTTAATAAGGATCATGAACCCAGTAATAGCCATCAAATGTTCATTTTGTTTCTTCATAGAGTGGATAACTATTAAGTTCATCACGTTTTTTGAAATTTAAATACAAAGCATAGAAAATGATCGAATTTCAAATAATTTAATTGGTCGATATGTGTGATCTGAATACAAATGTGAATAACAAACATGTGATCTGAATACAAAAAAAAAATGAAGAAGAAAAAAAGACTTTTATTACTCAAAATATGTGATCTACCCTCTTCTTGAACCACAACGTGAAACTAGAGAACCTTATAGATGAAATTCTTTATGAGCAGATGCTTGAGTCAGAGCAAACTCTAGAGGACAAACTAGATTTTGATCCACACTTTCCTGTTTCGGACAATGTACAACCTAAAACCACTGAAGCTTCTCCAACGCTTCCAACTGCTGAGCACCAAATTTCCCCCATTATACTCACTACACTGGTCATTCCACAAAAGACTCCACAAACTATTTCAGGCTCAGAAGAGCGCATCACTGCCACCAATTTACAGGTAACTAAAATGACTGTCCAACTAACTACCAGTTTACTTACAGCTAACTCTGATCCCAAAACGGATATGGGTGATATTGGAGGTTATGATTCGAGTCCGGATGGGGCTCAAAAGGACAAGGGGGAGAAGACAAGTCAAGCCATCACTAAAGATGCAGAAAATGCAATGGAACACGGTTAGAGAAAGTCGGGGTCATCAAGACTGTGGTACATAGGTACATTTCCGTTATTATTAAGGTCCCCAAAAGGACTTCTCACATTATCTCTCCGTTTCACTCATGTTTTCATTCTTGTAATGACACAATATCTCCAAACTCTATATGGCTTGCCATATTTTTGTACTGTTTAATTTCTTGTTTGTTTTAATAGTAAAATGTTTTCAAGAAAAAAATATATGTGATCTAAATGAGACAGTAGGACCAACATTTGAAAGAAAGAAAGAAACAAAGACCAATATTACACACACAAAAGTCATGAGACTCGGAAACAAGCAAGCGAACAATAAATAGATGGAGTCTTACCCTGCATACAGAGTTTAAAGTATACATGATACTGGCAATGGTGGTAACATTTCTGACAGATAGGACGTGAGCTACTACCATTGGAGACAACTTCCAACCAATTATCAGGGTCATAAGGGTCCTTCATTATGTAACCAGGCTTCATACAAGCAGAATCTCCCAATAAACATTTATGGTGGATTGTAGTGCAACATTCCTTATCTGTGTAGAACCATTCAGTCGGATCTAATTTTCTCTCACATACTTCACACCAATAAATGTTATCCACGCCACTATCTCCGTAACATAGGGTGAGAGGAAGCTCATCATATTTGTAGTATAACTCATATGGAATTGTGGCACATTTGTAACATAGAGCAAATTCGCACTGAGTGCAATGTAGATGATTCCCATCAATAATTTCCTTGCAACCTTGGCATAGGATTTCTTTGAAGCTTTGGCATAAGACTTCTGTGAAACCTAAGCGTAGGACTTTAGCGTCGTATATGCAGATGAATAGGGGATGTTTCGGATGGCTTTTGTGGGTAAAAGTCTCAGGAACTAATATGCAGGTAATATCCAGCTGAACCTTTTTTCCACCTAGACATTTGTAGTTTCTGCATTTGTACTTGAAACCACTTGACGCCTGGTGACAGTTTGTACATTCTACAAGGTAACCACCGTATAGACGATCTGGATCTAGGAAAAGAGGATGGTTATGCAGCGCATGTTCCAGTTTCCGAGGAAGATTGGCACATACCTCATGGAGAGAATATTTACATTCTATACAGCTGTAGAAATCATTATGAGAGCTGATTGGAAGGATGCACGCTTCACACTGCTTTTCTGAGTCTCGAGTACCATCGTATTTCTCGAGCTTTAGATAGTGAGGATGACAGAAATGCTCTATCAATTTATCGCCTACTTTCTTATATGGCGCAATATCGTCGGGGTCATCGGATTCTTCTTGTTCCCATTCCAGTTCTCTCCCGTCCCATATTTCACTCTGGGTTGCACAAATCGAATGGATTACATAAATGCAATCCTCATGATTGCAAGAATAATGACCATATTTTATGTCAACATTCTTGTAGCAAACCCGGCAGGACGAAACTTTGGCTGGACGGTATGGAGTGTGAGAGAGTCGATGAGGGTGACGTGTGATTTTTATGACGCGAGGTAAATCAATACAACTCTGATGGACTATGAAATTGCATTGGTAACATGCAAAACTTGGCTCCAAAATCTTTACCAACCCACAAGCAGAACATGGAGATGAGAGAGAGAGAGGGAACAAGGCAAGTGAATGGTGATGGTTTTTTGGATTTTGGATTGTAAGAGGTGGCCAAGTGTTGGCACAATTTATATCTAAGGAAAAATTACATATGGAACAACGATAGAACCACTTTTGTAGATCTTGTCTACACCAAGTGCATTTATCGAATAAAACACTGGGGTTTGGACCAATAGCTTTAAGGTATTCCCAAATTGTGGTGTCAGGAGGAAAAGGAAAGCTAGCAAATTCACGAAAATTGGTATCAGCTACAATCCCGGTATCATAGTCTAGACAGGTGAAAACGAGAGGGTGTTGAGGGTGGTAAGGGTGAATTATCTTACTTGGAAAGTCAAGACATCTTTTGTGGAACTCCAGATCGCACACGGTGCAGTAATAATGGTGGTCATCAATGTCGCCTAACGTCCGAGGAAAGTCATTTTCCCCACACACAAAGCAGCTGTGCTTAATCTTAAAACAAGCTCGGCGGGTGACATTGTGAGGGTGAGCTGGATCAGAAGCAATGCATCTCCGCTCTATCTCATCACTCATTTTTTAACTGGTTTTCGTTTTTCTCTAAACAAACTTCTGCTCTTACTTTCTTTGTCTCACCCCAATTTATTACCTTGAACACGTAGCTTCATATTTCCTTATAATAATAATTACCAATGAGCAACGTACAACATATATTAATTGTTTACTCTGTGAGTGATTGCGATTCATAGTTCTGTGTGCTTAATTAGAGCATCCACATTACACATTTTTATAAATGTCTTTAGATTTTATTTATTTATTTATTTTTTTTTCAATAACAATATTACATTAAATTGGGTTCGAACGTAGACAATGACATAATAACAGTTTTACCATAGACTACTNGTAGACAAAATTACAAATCATGATCGTTTTTAGATACGTTAAAAAAATTTAAATTATAAAAATATTCATTACTCCCTCTGTTTCTCAAAGAGTGTCGTTTTAGAGTTATTTTTTTGTTTCACAAAAAGTGTCGTTCTCATTTTCCAATGTAACTTTTAATGCTAAATACCTAATTTAACCCCAAATACAAAGAAGAATATGAATAGTCAATTTATTATTTAGGGGTATAATAGAAGTTTTAATATGTTTTATTAATTTGTGTGCAAATATCTAAAACGACACAATATTTAATTAAACCTTTCTAAAAAGTCTTTGGTAAATTAAATCTAGGTGTTTTGTTTTAATTTATAGATGTGGAATTGTCTAAAAAAATCTGAAGTAATAAATAAAGAAGAATATTTTGGTAAATGATATACAACTCCTTAATACAATTAAGGAACAAGCGTTTATCCCATTTTGTTTTTAGAGAAAAACAATGAAAAACGATTATTTTAAGTTTTTCACATATTACAAATTATATTATATCCCTCAAAACAAGAAGATGACTATTGACATTTTTTATAAGATTTGAGATTAGTTTTGATATTTAAAATCAAAATTTATATTAAAAACCGGAAATAACTAATTTCAAACAAAAAATTAATTTTAGAATGATAACTAATATGAAACAGACGGAATAGTTATGAACTTCCTTTGTTTTCTTTCTAACTGAAATTTAATTAATTTTTTTCTATTTCAATATAAGTCATGTTTTCAAATTTTTATTCAAAATTTATTAAGTTTTTGTAGTTTTTAATCCTTTAAATTTTGTAGATTGTTTTATTTTTTGTTAAATTATCTTAGAATTGATAACTTATTTTTTGTCGAGTTTTGGAATAAATGATAAAATATATTTTGTTTTGAATTTAAAAAAAATAATTTCTTAAATTGTGTGTAAAATACTAAAACATAGAGAGAAGGAGTATATGACTATAAATTGACCCAATCCAATTAACGCTTGTCGCCCAATGGTAAATTTTTCAAAGTCGAGGTGTAGGATTCGAACGTTGGCCAGAGATATTTTAAGCCTAAATGGATTTGCAACGGCTGATTTTGGATAGGAGGATTACGACTTATTTCTTATGTAAAATGGCAAGCAACTTTACCATTAAATTTATTTCCACGGTGTCCACGTTACAAGCAAAGGAATATAGTTCATACTTAAAGCCTTAAGAGTCAACAGTGGTGGGCTGAGGAAAGATGACTTTAATAAAGCTCTCCAAATAAACAAACTTTTAATCTCTTATCCATTTACTATATCTAATATTTCAAATCAGTTAATAAATATTTGTTAGCTGTTCACAGCTGTTATGAGAGTTCAGCTATGTTTTAATAAGAATGTAAATGCAAGAGCTGACCTCATGTATTTCTCATTGGCAGTCGCAAAGCTGAAATACCTAAACCAGTGTTTTAAGATTCGATAAATTTAGTGACTCGATAACTAATTTGGTTAGATAAAAGTTATAGATTAAAAATTCGATAAAAATAATCGAAATCAGCCGGGTTGCATTATGTTATAAAAATGTAAAACATCAAATATTGTCATTTTGAGGTTTCTTTCTACGTAAATATTAATCGACTAGAACAATACCTATATAACTTTGACTGTTTATTATGTACATATTTTCACGTAGACTTTTATGTCTTTAATTACATCGGATATATCTGCCTATTAAGTGCTATGAAATTGAAACCGCNAAACCCCAAAAAAAAAAAAAAAAAAAAAGCGAATTCACAAGAAATTAATTCTCCATTCTATATGGTCTGAATACCCACAAAGAAACATAAACAACGGAAAAGAAAATAAGAAACATATCGTGGACAATGTCTTAATTATCTCAGATTTTAAATGGTGTTTTCGTAGTACTAAAAGGAGACTTAAGCTGTAATTTTGGGGAAGATAAAGCAGATGGAGGAGAAGGAGGCTGCCAATTGTGACTGACCAAGAGACAACGAACAGAGCAAATAACTATTTCATTCCTCCCCTTCAATTCGAGCTGCAAAATAATTACAAATCTTCCTTTGGTCCTATTCCGAACATGCACTTTGAAGTATACCGGATATGGGCAACGATTGTGACATATATCACATACAGGACGAGAGCTACTACCATTGCCAACAACTTCCACTTCTTTCTCACCAAATATATGACCAGCCTTCATATAAGCAGAATCTCCGAATAAACACTTGTGGTGGATCGTGGTGCAATATTCCTTGTTTGTGTAGAACCATTCCTTTGGATCTGATCTTGTCTCGCATACTTCACACCAACATACATCATCCACAATATTTTTTCCGTAGCAAAGAAAGAGAGGATGCTCATCGTATTTGTAGTATATTTCATCTGGAATTGTGGCACATCTGTAGCATATAGTAAATTCGCATTGAGTACATTGTAGATGATACTTACCAACACTCCGTTTGCAACCTTGGCAGGGAACTTCATCGTCAGCCTCGTAGGATATGGAGATGAATATGAGATGTTCTTCATGACTTTTATGTGTGAAACACTCGGGAACTAGAATGCAGTTGATGTCTAGCTGAAATGGAGTACATGCTGTTTCTCTGCATTTGTACTTTAGACCACTCGAGAATCGGGAACAAGCTGAACATCTTAAGTCATCGTCCTTGCTACATAGAGAATCTGGTTCTAGGAAAAGAGGGTGCTTATGCAATGCATGATCCAGTTTCCGAGGAAGATTAGCACATACCTCGTGTAGAAAAAAATCGCACTCAATACAACTGTAGAAATCACAAGAGTTGATAGGACGGATGCACGCCTGACATTGCTTTTTTGAGTCCCGTATACCAATATATTTCTCGAGCCTTAGATGATGATGACAATGACAAAAATGCTCTATTAAACCGTCATCTACGATTTTGAATGGTGCAATATCTTCAGTTTGGTAGGATTCCTCAGGTTCCCATTCAAGTTCTCCCCCGTCCCATATGTTCCTATGCGTTGCGCACTTTGAATGGACCACATAAGAGCAATCATCATGACTGCAAGAATACTGACCATACTTGATGTCAACATTCTTGTAGCAAACCCGACAGGTCGAATTAGCTTCGGTTGAAAGATAAGGAGTGTGAGAGAGACGGTGAAGGTGGCGTGTGATTTTCATGACGCGAGGTAAATCAATACAATTCTCATGGACAAAGTAATTGCATTGATAACATGCATAACTTGGCTCTAACATGTTGATCAACCCACAAGCAGAACATGGAGATGAGAATGGTCTAGGGAATAAGACAAGTGAATGGTGATGGCTTTTTGGATTCTGGATGGTAACAGGTGGAACATTTTCGGCACAATCAAAATCCAAGGAGAAGTTACATGTCGAACAACGATAGAACCATTTCCTTAGATCTTTCCTACACCAAGTGCATTTATCGAATATGATACTGGAGTTTGGCTTAGAATTTTCAACATATTTGAAAATATCCGATCGATTATTATTTTGAGTAGGATCAGTGTTACAGAATTCAGAAAAGTTGGTGTCGACTAGGACCCCGGTTTCATCGTTTAGAAATGTGAAAGTGAGAGGGTGTTGAGGGTGGTAAGGGTGAAGCATCTTACTTGGATACTCAAGACATCTTTTGTGGAACTCCAGATCGCATACGGAGCAGTAGTAATGGAAGTTATCATAGAAATGTTTCTTCCAAGAGATCTTCTTTTTCCCGCACGAGAAGCAGTTGTACTTAGTCACAGCACCAGCTTGAAGGGAGAGGTTGTGAGGTTGAGCTGGATCAGAAACAATGCATCTTGGCCCTTCTTCATCACTTCTTTGGTTTGGACCCATTTCTTTGCTGCTTTTTTTCTGTAATCTCTTGATGAAATATGTATGTGTTCTCACGTCTATGTCTCTCCAATCTTGTGGAGCTACTACTATATATATGTGTGTGAATAAGAGAAGCCTAAACATACAACTTATATGTAATTATGTATAAATTGATCCAACTAAAACATTCAGTTCATAGTAACGAAATTTATCATTACAATTTTTTTCCCCGCAAGATCTGGCTCTAGACTATCCACGTTACGAGCAATATTGGAATTTTCCAATTACGAATAGTATATCAATGGACAATGAAATCTTCTTGAGGGAGAGAATATTGGAATTTGCTTATGTTTTCTCGAAATAAAAAAATATATATATGAGGAATATACAATTTGGCTTTGGGAAGCATGATCTGTGTATATCACATGGAATCATGAATCATGATAAACTCTCTTAGGCTAATCAGAATTTTTTATTTTATATAATGTATTTGACTTTGTGATCTCTCCATACAAAAAGTAAATATTCTTTCATTTTGGTGGCTTAATACATACAAAAATTGAGTATTTTTCCCACAATTTTCTTTTTACCATATAAACTTTCATTCAATATATCGAAGGTACTCCATTAAAATTATACAAAACCACAGAAGTAAATTATTACACAAGCAGCTATGTGCGCATATATTGAGAAAAGTACAAAGAAATAAGATTCACGATAGAGTCTAGTTGAGAAAGTCTTACTCGCTAATGAATACACATATTCATAATATTTTCTTAGATACTCTCTTGCTCAAATGCGATTCTTTAGCCTATCTTTATCTTGAGGTTCCTTAATCGTATTGGTAAAACCCATTACGCCCGAAACTAATTCTGAAAATCGACTATATGATACCAATTAGTCCGTATCAGTGTCCTTGTAAGAAACATAAACCTGTTATGTAGTAAGACACAAGAAAACTATGAATGAGATTGAGCCTTTTGAGAAACTACAACTCTTACTAATTACTTGCAAAGAGATTGGTCTTTTAAATAGACCTTACAACTGAAAACTGAATAAACGCAACAGCTACCTAGTCTAAAGCTAACGTGCTCTGACTCCTACATAATAGGACGACTTATTCAAATTGAAAGATTCAAACAAACTGAAAGTGCAACTGAAACTAAGACTGAAACAAAGTTTATTCTTCAATTCCTCCCCTAAACTGGAAATGCTTCCTTCCAGTTTACTCTTCTCTGCAACAGATTCCCATTCTTTCTCTAAGCTTCTCAAACACATCGAGCTTAACAGCTTTGGTCATGACATCCGACAACTGATCTTGTGTACCACAGTAACTCAGCAATATAACTCCATCGTTCACCAATTCACGCAAGAAATGATATCTCACGTGAATATGTTTGCTCCTACCATGTAACACTGGATTTTTTGATAACTTAATTGCAGAGCTATTATCACAAAACAGTGTGGTACCTTCTCCCTGAGCTGAACCAATTTCTTCAAGAATGTTTCTTAACCACACCGCCTGACATGCTCCATATGCTGCTGAAACAAACTCAGCCTCTGTTGTTGACAAAGTCACTATTGGCTGCTTCTTTGAAGCCCACGAAATTGCTCCTCCACCAAGCAAAAACACATAACCTGAAGTGCTTCTTCGATCATCTACATCCCCTGCATAGTCGCTGTCAACAAACCCCACCAGCCTATGCTCTCCTCTCTGCTTATACTGAATACCATAACCAGCAGTCCCTTGCACATATCGCAAAATTCGCTTCACAGCCAACATGTGTTGCTCATTCGGATTCTCCATGTACCTACTAACCAGATTTACAGAGTAAATTAAGTCTGGCCGTGTAGCAGTTAAGTACCTGAGGCTCCCAACCAGCTGTTTGAATGTTGTTGAATCGACTGCTTCTCCAGCCCCTGCCTTGGACAGTTTGTGACCTGGTACTATCGGATTCTTAACAGAATTGCTGCTCTCCATTCCGTACTTCTTCAACATTTCATCAGCATACTTCTGTTGTGTTATAAAGATCCCTTGTTCATCCTGAATCACTTCAACTCCGAGGAAGTACTTCATTTTACCGAGATCAGTCATCGAGAATTCTTCCATCATAGACTTCTTAAACTCCTTCAACATAGAAACACAATTTCCAGCATAAATCAAGTCATCCACATAAAGACTTACTATCAAGATGTTGTCTTCCTTCCTTTTCACGAACAAGGTATGCTCACAGTAGCACTTTTCAAACCCCTCCTTCATGAAATACCCTTCGATCCGACTGTACCAAGCTCTAGGAGCTTGTTTCAGTCCGTACAGAGCCTTATTCAACTTGTACACCTTGCTGAACTCTTCCTCCACCTCAAAACCTTTCGGTTGTTCTACATACACATCTTCATTCAATTCTCCATGTAGAAAGGCACTCTTAACGTCCAATTGGTACACCTTCCAGCTTTTTGTCGCAGCCAAAGCAAGAATCGATCTGATCGTGTCCCATCTTGCTACTGGTGCAAAGACTTCGTGAAAGTCTACTCCGTACCGTTGATGATACCCTTTTGCCACCAATCTGGCCTTGAATTTGTCGACTTCACCTTTCTCATTAAACTTGGTTTTAAACACCCACTTTACTCCAATAACTTTTGCCCCGTCTGGTAGCTCCATGAGCTCCCATGTGTTGTTTTCTTCGATCGAAGTGATCTCAGCCTCCATAGCCTTTCTCCAAACTTCTTGTTGAGCAGCTTCTTCGAAATTTTCTGGATCCTCGGATGCAATAAACATTGCCATGATATCTTCTCCATCTTCTGAGATGAGAAACCCTGCGTTTCCAACAACATAATCCTTCATCCAAATTGGCGTTTGTCTTGTTCTTCCTGTTGTTTCACGGACCAAATTTTGAGGCTGAGCCTGTTCTTCCTGTTGTTGTTGTTCTTCTCCTTCATCTGCCTCCGTCTCTGCATTTTCTATTTCCGCGCCATCAGCTTCTGGTTCTCCAGGTGTTGGACTCATATTTTTTCCACCCTCTGCATCTGTCATGTATCCATCCCATGATAGCTCCTGATTGTCCAGATTCTCGTCCCACTCCCATCCTTTGGTTTCATCAAAGTGGACATCTCTGCTCACTATTATCTTCTTTGTCTCTGGATTGTAAAGACGATATGCCTTTGATTCCTTGCTCAGACCAATCATGACGCATTTGATACTCTTCTCATCAAGTTTAATTCTTCTTTCATACGGAACCAAAGCAAACGCCACGCACCCGAATATTCTAAGATGTTCGACAGATGGCTTGTGTTGACTCCACTTTTCTTCGGGAGTGACATCTTCTAGAGCTGCTGAAGGACTCCTATTCAATATGTGTACTGCATATTGAACCGCCTCTGGCCAGAATCTTCTTGGTACAGCCATGTCAAGCAACATACACCTTGTCATATTCATGACACTCCTGTTTTTCCTCTCAGCTATGCCATTCTGTTGTGGCGTGTATGCTGCAGTGAGCTGTCGTTTTATCCCAGTTCCTTTGCAATATTCCTCAAACTCCTTCGAATTATACTCTCCTCCCCTGTCCGTTCTCAAGCATACCAAGGTCTGCCCTGTCTCTCTCTCTACTGCCACCTTAAATTCTTTGAAAACCTTGAGCGCTTCTGATTTTTCAGAGAGAAAGAACGTCCAACACTTTCTGCTAAAATCATCAATAAAGTTGATTATGTACCTCTTTCCACTTGAGGATATCGGAGAGATAGGCCCGCAAATATCGCTGTGAACTAGCTGAAGCACGCGAGTTGATTTCCACTCACTTCTCTTCGGAATACTATCACGATTTTGCTTCCCTTTCATGCAAAATTCACACACTGTTTTCACCTCCTCTGACTTGATGTTTGGTAAACCAACGACCATCCTTTTCTCAGCTAACGACTTCAAACCTCTCTGGTTTAGGTGACCATATCTTCTATGCCATAGCTCTTCTACCTCCTCGGTTGCTAACAGACATTTGGTTTCCTCTGCTTCTCTTGCCTTTCTTACTGAGGCCAGAATGATGAACATTTTGTTCGTTGACATCGTGGAGTGCATGATCATCACCTTCTTCTTCTTGTGCCAAATCTCACACGTGTCATCCTCAATGATCACCCTCAGCCCCTTTTGTTGTAGTTGCCCCACGCTTAGCAAGTTGTTCTTAAGTCCTGGCACATAATAAACAGATGTGATGACTTGAATGATGCCATTGATTTCAAGACGTAGGTTTCCTCTTCCTTCTACCATCATTCTGCGATCATCTCCAAGCTTAACATTTTGTCGAAAGCTACTGTCAAACTCGACAAACCATTCTCTAGTCCCGCACATATGGTTGCTACATCCCGAATCAAGGAACCATACATGTTCTGATTCTCCTTTGGTTTCTTCGACATGTGCCATGAGGAGCATGTCTTCGTCCATCTCAGCATAGTTGGCTTCTTTCTCCCATTCTGGACACTCGGATTTGTAGTGTCCCATCTTGTGACATTTATAACACTCCACCGAGTCTTTGTTCATAACTCCACGACCTCTGCCTTGGTATCCTCCTCGGCCTCGTCCTCGTGTTGGGTATCCACCTCTTCCTTTGCCACTTCTCTGGTTCCATTGCCCTTCAACCTTCAAAGCATGTTCTTCTCCCACATGCCGTGTCAGTTTTTGCTCATGAACCCTCAAGGAGCTTTGTAACCCATCCACCGTAAGCGTCTTGATGTCGTTGGATTCTTCTATAGCACAAACAACGTAGGTGAATTTCTCAACCAACGTCCTCAAGATCTTCTCAACGACCTTTAAATCTGGCATATCTTCTCCCAGATTCCGCATGTTGTTGGTTACCTCCATCACTCTGGAGAAGTAAGCCTCGATCGTTTCTCCGACCTTCATTTCCAACACCTCAAAGTCTCTGCGCAATCTCTGCAATTGCGCGCTTTGCACCCTATCGTTCCCCTGATACTTTCTCTTCATTGACTCCCATACATCCTTTGACGTCTCCTTCTTTAGAATCGTCTTGAGAATCGTCTTGTCTATGGAAGCGAACAGATAGTTTTTTACTTTGTGATCTTTGACAGTCTTCTCAGCCAACTCTGTTCTTTGTGCACCCGTCAAGATCACGTTCCTCTCTGGTTGT
>OVAP01000061.1:0-61218 GCA_900406295.1 Aurinia saxatilis | reverse complement strand
ATGACATGAAGGAAAGTCAAGTTGGTAAAATTTTATGATGAGCAAGAATAAGTCGTATGTATAAGGAAAATGTAAAAGAGAGTTGGAACATGACGTTCAAATGCAATCAAATATATTTTCTACGAAAGGGATGTTATGGATTAAAAGTCCATGGTAAGACTATATGCTAGTCATACCCGTTTGTTCATTAAGATTATGATTATATGTACCTCAAAAGGATGCTATTTTTTATGTTCGAAATGCATCTCTTGGAGAAGATGTTTTCGAGGGGGAGGAATATATATGATAATGAGCGTGGTTGAACTTTTTTTTTTCTTATCATGGTTTTTATCCCATTGGGTTTTTCCATGACAAGGTTTTAACGAGGCAACGAAAACACGCAATTGATAGACACTTAAGGACAATGATGTATATACAAATGACATATGAAGGTCTATTGTATCTCCAAAGTATTGATGATGCATAAATGAGATCGAGAGAAAAAGATTGGTGTTGTTATAATTTTGTTCAAGTGAAGATTATNTATAGAGCCCATTAGCCTAAGCTCATGTAGGGACTGAACCTAAACCCTAATCATGTAACCTATATAAGGCTTGCCTCTCTTATGGAATAAACACACAACCTTATTATTCACAACAGATATTAATATATGGGCTAATAATTGGCTTCTTACGGATCGCCAAGATCCGCTTAAAAATGGCAATCCTCTCATTCATAAAGTCCAAGAATTGTGGAACAGTAAAAATTGGGACCCCGCATCATTATCCATACTTACTCCTGAAGATCGCAGCCTAGCCTTCCCATTTATACTACAAACAAGCGAAACCGGATCGACCACTATGGCATTATACTAAGGATGGCATATATTCCGTTAAATCTGCATATCGATTTGCCTCATCTCAACGCCCCATTACGTCCGACAACAGACCACCTCCTGGAAACTAAGATCTTGAATCTCAAGTATGGAAATTGAAGATACCACCAAAGCAACATCATTTCCTTTAGCGCTCGCTCACATCTTCACTGAGTACAACTCACACCTAGCCTCTCGGGGTGTTCCACTAAATACATTATGTTAACAGTGCCACCTTGAGATCGAAGCTACTAATCACATTTTATTTACATGCATTCATGCTTAAGATGCTTGGTCCATTTCTGACATATCTCCTTTTCACAACAACGCGATAACTTATTCGCTGGAAGAAAACTTAGGCATCCTCATAAACCACTCACATAGGGAACATTTTCACCACTTTTCATCAATATTTTCCTTTCTGGTTAATATGGCATCTATGGAAATCACTTAATGATCTGATTTTTAACCAGAAGGCACGGACAACGAATGAAGATATACATCGAGCAAAGGAGGACATATATTTATCTTTGGAATCCTTTCCTCCTGAGCTCAATATACCTTCCATTACACAAACTCAGCCTCAACTATGGCAGGGCCCACCAGAGGGATACATCAAATGTAATTATGACGCCAGTTTTCGTTCTATGTCTAATATTATCACAGTTGGTTGGATTGCACGAGATCATTTAGGGACCTATATGTATGTTGTTAGCGCAATTATCAGATTGTTCAACATCCTTACATGCGGAAGCACTCACATGTCTTAATGTTGTTTAGCAAATTTGGAACGAGGTTTTCGTAGGGTAATTTTTAAAGGCGGTTGCTAAGTCTTAGTTAAATTGTTAAAAGGACAATACTTGGATACAAATCTTGAAAACTTAGTACTTGATATCAGATCGTGGATACGGAAGTTTGAAGATGTTCAATTTTCGTATACACAACGCATCAACAATGAATTAGCCGATACGTTAGCAAAGATCGATGGGATATTTCCAACCTGAAACTTGCTGTATTTTTAACTTTCCATTGTCTTGTATTGTCTAACAACTCTTGTCAACATAACCATTATTAAATAAAAAGATGTTAATATATATATGTACATGTTGATAATGAGAAATTATATATAGTCCCGCCTAAGCGGGGTGTCATGCCTAGTAATTAAAAAATGAATTAATCATCTCTCACGTTCATATTTTATGTACCCATCATATATGATTGTGTTCAGTTTCTTATTCTTTGGTATTATCTTCAATTTTCCAATACATATGTTTTTGTCATTAGAAAAAAACATATTATAAATTTCAGTGGGATATTGTTTTTAAATAATGTTTATGAAATAAGAGTGATCCCGAGAACCATATTAATAGAATTTTAGAAGCCATAATGATGAAGGGAACTGCATTAATAAAATTTTAGAAGCCATAATTAATGTGATATTTATGAACATTGATGTATGGTAAAAGAAAAATAAACAAAGCCCATTAACTCCCCATTAGTATGATATTGTCCGCTTTGGGCTACACCCCTAACGGTTTTCTTATTGGGCTACTTCCCAAAAGGCCTCAAACTAATTAGGGTGCTTATTGACTTATATATTAGACACTACTTTGTCTAACTTCCGATGTGGGACTTTGGGTTGATATCCCAACAATCTCCCCCTCAAACCAAAGACTCGAGGATACATCTGTTCTCCAGGTCCACGACTTTGAACCATGGCTCTGATACCAATTAATAGATTTTGTAAGCCCATTAACTCCCCATTAGTATGATATTATCCGCTTTGGGCCACATCCCTCACGGTTTTCTTATTAGGCTACTTCCCAAAAAGCCTCAAACTAATTAGGGTGTTTATTGACTTATATATTAGACACTACTTTGTCTAACTTCCGATGTGGGACTTTGGACTGATATCCCAACAATTGGTCTCCCTTCCTTGTCTTGGAGCTTGGCAAATATTTGCCTCCCTTCCTTGTGCCCGGGCTCTCGAGTTCCAAAGCTATGGTCTTGCCGGTAAGGGTCCTTACGAAAATCTGCTTACCTCCTCTCAATCTTAAAACCAAGTGTAAAGTTGACTCCTTCTGAATATTGTAATCAGCCAAGATACATCCATCCTCAAGCTGCTTACCAGCAAAGATGAGCCTCTGCTGGTTCGGAGGGATGACTTCTTTGTCTTGTATTTTGGACTTGACGTTATCGATGGTGTCAGAACTTTCAACCTCTAGTGTTATGGTCTTGCCCGTGAGAGTCTTTACGAAGATTTGCATACCACCTCTCAAACGAAGAACCAAGTGGAGAGTTGATTCCTTCTGGATGTTGTAGTCAGCCAAAGTACGACCATCCTCAAGTTGTTTTTCGGCAAAGATAAGCCTCTGCTGGTCTGAAGGACTCCTTCTTTCTCTTGGATCTTTAAATTGATGTTATCGATGGTGTCCGAGCTTTCAACGTCAAGGGTCATGGCCCGTCCTGTGAGAGTCTTTACGAAAATCTGCATCACCATCTAGTACCTTGAGAGTTATGAGAGAATTCAGGAAACTTTTTTTGCTAAGCTTAGGGTTTTGTGTGTGTTGTGAATTATGAGAGAGCGAGAAAATTAATTATGTAAAGCAAGGTGAAGGATCTCTCTCCTTTTATATATGCTTTATTTAAAAGAAAAGAAAGTAAATATCTAATTCCTAAATGGAAAATATACTGTTTGCTCATAAGGAAAAAGGTTAATATGGGAAGCGAAGACCGACTTAATTAATCAGAAGATTTCTAGGCTTTAACCAAGTTCTTGTAAGACCAATATTTGTAAAATACTACGGAATTAACAATTTAACCAAACAAGTACACAACGTTAAGGAAATAGATAAGATCTAAGAATGGAGGCGAGATATGATCTATTTCCTTAACTCCAAGAATCTCCCGTAGTGTGACAGATTTTTTTATAGATTGATGAGTCCCAATAGGGCCGGCCCAACAAATATCAAAACATTTGGCTGCCTAAAGAAAAAAAAAATATATATATGTCCTTAATGTTATTTGAACCATGATTGATTTATAATCAAGGATAACAGAACCACTAGACCACTATAAAGAATTTGTTCAATTATGCTGCCCCAAATGTTTATTAAAATTTTGGCGTCTAAAGCTTGTGCTTCTTGGGCTTTAGCCTAGGGCCGGGTCTGAGTCCCATGATACAACCATAGAAAACCATATCCCAACACTGGATCATGGTTCTAACGAACATAATAATCTACTATACTCTCGAAATACATAAAGAAGTACCTTCATAGGTAAGAGATTGCTAAAGAGAGTTTTGTTTGTTGTGTGAAAGAGAATTTTTTCGATTTCCCCCTTAAAGCATAGAGTGCATCTATTTATAGTGAGTAGAAAGTAATCTCAAGAGGTAAGAGTTTTGGTAAGCTCAAAAGTCCAAAACGTTTTTGTCTTCAACACATCATTAGTGCAGACTTTAACACACCACCATTAGTGCTCAAAAATCCAAAACGTTTTTGTCTTTAACACATCATTAGTGCAGACTTTAACATACCACCATTAGTGTGCATTAGTATAAAACGAATTGTGGCATTATCTATTGGTAAAAAAGATAAACCCATTCAGACATATATAGCCCGCGAGGCCAAGAACCCTAAGAGCCAAATTGAAAGCCACAAACACGCGCGCACGTGCGTTCGTGTGTAGTTCTTCATCGTCTCTTTTCTTATTTCACTAGACTAATACAACTATTAGTCACTATATAAGCTACTTGGAATTTTTCCAAACTTTAGATGTAGGACATTTTCCCACTTAAACTTATAAGTTTAATGAATTATTTTCATTTACTTATGGGTTACGACCCATTTTTTATTCACACTCATATTTTATTAAAACCCAATAAATACTTTAACAAAATAATCTCCGACAGTTCTATGCTTAACCGAATGACTAAACAATTTTGTCTCCAATTTGGTCTACTTTAAACCAGACGTACTTTTAAGTGCTTGTTTGGTTCGTTGCTACTTTTCCCAGACAATGACGTTCGGGTCCGTTTCAAGAACCACCCTGAACACATACTATTCCGTAAGCCATCAAACTATAGCCATATGCTAAGATATCTAACCCAATAAGCTTGGATACGCATGCCTAGTGGCAAATGCAGAAAAGGAAAGAAAAGAAAAGATTTTAATGTAATCCAATTTCTCAATTTGTGGATCTAACCCTTAAAAGTATTTGAATGTGCTCTGTTTATTGTGCTCTGTTCTGGTCCATTGTACAAAATTTTAGTGGGATATATATTGCTTTCAAATATTATCTATGAAATTTGAGTGATCCTGAGAAGTAGCATAACAACTACACGTTGATAGTTTCCATTGTGGATTATTATGACTCTTAAATATAAAGCTAGCTAGAGAATTTTATGTGGTTCGTGCTTTAAAACATTTTCTCAAAGAACTTAGTTAAAAGCAGTGCAATCCTTGCGAATCTCCCCTTGGTTCCCAACCAGAACACCGACCTGGCCGAGCTTCCTCATTGCGGAGATGAAAGCGCTGTTGAATTCTCCAGCATTGTTAGCAAACTTGAGCACCGTGGACTGAGTAGAGAGATCGTTAAACAGGACTTGATCAGAGGCTAAAAGGCCTTTCTGAGCCACAAGGTTCTGGAAGTAGAGATTGTCGAAACTCTGTGGGGTGTTCAGGTCCAGGTTTATGGGAAGGTCCGGGTCCGGGACACGAGGACACTGTTGCATCAGCTGCTGTGCATAGGCCGGGTCGAGGGTGGGGTCCACGGGCATGAACGCTGAGAAGTTGTAGAGACGGTTAGCGAAACTGCTGCAGTGGGAGACACCGATTGTGTGCGCGCCTGAAAGAGCAACCATGTCTATCACTGAGAGCCCGTTACGACCAAAAATATCGACCAGACCTTTCACGTCAAGCTCTGGTTCAGGTAGCATCCCTTCCACTCTAGACGCTTCCGATACTAGCCCGTCACGTCGTCCTAGCTCCACATTATACCCCGGCCCTCCGACCTGTCAACCACACATATAAAATGATCTTTTTATATAAAAGAACTCTTTTTACATTTGGTTACTATATATCGAGTATTAGATCAACTTACGAGGGTGATAACGTCCCTTGTGGCAAGAGCCATAACATCAGCACAAGACACAACGCCAGGACATTGAGCTTCCACTGCGGTTTTAGCTTTGATCACCGCGTCAAATCCGTCTCCAGCGAGTGATAAATTGTCTTTCGAGTCTTTATCCGCGTCATTATTAGGAGATGATATCATCATAGAAGCATCACAACCCTATGTGTATAGTCAAGAAAACATTATCACAATCACAACTTTTAATTATAATACTATTACTACGTACACAAGAAAAAAAATTCAAAGATCACAAACAAGTCTACATACCCCGACGAAGCAGTCATGGAAGAACAATCGTAAGGTTGCCGGAGCCGTGGAGGGAACTTGTTGGAATTTCGTTGCAATAGCCTGCTGAACAACTTGCTCGACGTTAGGACATGTCGTGGCGTAGAAATCCTCCGACAATTGAGCATCCGACTTCACCACCATGGAAAACAACAACATCGCCAAGAACCACAACACAGTAATGTGTTTTGTGCCATCTTCACTACGAGTATTCATCTTGATCAAATCCTCTCCTCTAAATTCTTTTTGTTTTCTGTAGATTCTTCTCTCCGAATGGTCCTCTTATATATACAGGACAACAACAATTAATACGCTTTTTAAACCCTCCAGTAAATGTAATTATCTTTTGTTAATGAAGAGTTTATAGAAATACAACATTTAGAGCTATACATATCAATGCCAGAATTTTACAACTAAGATTATTCTCAACTTTTACTTAAGGGGGAACATTTCTTGAGTTGGGGGTTTCATTGAGAGTGACATTTTAACAAACCTCATTAGGTCAGTACCTCTGCATGGAAATTATAAGAATTTTTTAAATACTAATCCTTGTTTAAACACAAAATGGATCAAACTAATTCAAAATATGTGTTTGAAAAAGCGGTCTTTGTTCGTCTTAATATGTTAATGATTTTGACACGTCCATGAATTCAGCGAAAATTCGTTTTAATTTGGTTCATCAACTTTAGCTCAACGGTTCTCATTTTTGACGCCGATACTCAAATAATTAATTAATATACCCAATTTTGGTTATTTTGCCACACCGAGTTCCTTTGGTATTATAATTAATGGGTTAACTTCATCATATCAGAAGACTATTATTTTGTTGATAATAGTAGAAACTTTAACAATTATTCAATTTGTTGTTGGTTAGAGTGTTGTTTTCTACAAAGAATCAAATAATGTTAGCGCGTGGAGTAAGTGAAAGATAATTTATGTGTTTGATCATCTCAGATTTCAACCACAAGTAATAAAACTATTTATACGCTCATTGTAGGTGACCGATACATAACAGTATGGTGAGCACGTGTTAACATTTAACAAGTTAGCTAATTATTTTGACCTATAGATAAGGTTTTTTTTATTGTCACTACCAGTTGGTCATAGCATCTCATTTTCTTATTGATGCAGGGGGACAAATCAGTCTCATTTACATGATCTAGACCGTTCTTTTGATTCATAGCTAGTATTAGTAGATGATGGTGACAAAGAGTACTTGTATGAAAAATGTAAGGTTACGTTTCATACTTGGGTTTGGAAATTTACAATTTTAGGTTTTTGTATGGTTACAATGAAACATATATAATTGGTTAGATCATTTGCATAATAGATTGTTTCTACTTTAACGACGTATTTATTCTTATAGTCAATTTGTGTTTAGTCTGCAATATACGTACTTGATTCACTAATAAAGACTTAAATTCGTGAATGGTGAACTAAAGTAGTGTGTTCTATAACAACCATTCAAAACTAAAGTTTTTAGATAGATGATAAAAAGAAAATACGAAAGTATAAGAAACAAAAAAATATATACAGTATTATTGTTTTGTCCCGTGGGCCTAAATTGGGCTGGATGCAAAATAGTCAGAGAAGGATCCAGTTGTAGGTGAAGCCGAGAAAATGTTGGTGGTTTCAAGTTTGTGAGGAAGACGAAACCGAAACTTTTTTGAATTTCTTCGGTCCCCGGTGGCGATGGCTATGGGCATGGCGGTAGACACGGTGAGCGAGTTAGGCTTCCCGTATTGGACTCCTCTCCGACGACGATTCCCTCCCGATTCGCCCTTCTTCGCATCTGGAAATGTCGAGCGCGAGCTACTTGCTAAACAGGTACACTTTCTCTGAATCAATCGAATCTTCTCGAATGCTGTTTCTGTAGGATTGGTTAATCGAAGCAGTTTTTGGTCAAAATTGTTCGGTTTCGATATGTTGATTGTTATGCAATAGATGATCAATTAGGTTTGGCTTTGTCAATTTGGATAAAATGACTATTTCATCTTTACTGTTTTTGACAAAAAGCGTTATTCTAAAGATTGTCTGCGAGAGTATATAAGCTGAGTCCTTAGGATGATTTAATATACAGGTAGCACTGGACTTAACAGAAGATGAAATCAACCATTTGCATAAATTTGTGGAAACTGAAACCAGGTATTTGTACCTTCTTCACCTAAATGTTTTTTAAATTGGTATCTTGATTTGTTATTCTAGTAATGGAATGCCGAAGGTTATATATTTGAATCACTCTTTTTTCCTTGTTAACATATGTGTTGGTACTGCTTGTAAGATCCTATCGAATAGTAACCAAATGGCCACGAGCTGTGTAAGTAGTTATCTTTTAATATCCAACTGTTAAAGGGGCAACCAGTAAAATACATAGCGATGAATGAGCCAGTGATCAAGTTTCTATATATTAGCTTCAGTGTCAACTTTTATTGTTCTCTACATGAATCTGATGACATGATAGTGATGAGCTTTATTGTTTTGAGCAGAAAAATCTCTTGTCCCATTGTTGGCTGCCCTGAGCACCTGAAATCTTTGGACAATTTTGAGGATCACTATAAAGCTCGGCACACTGCATCCTGTTCAGTATGCTCAAGGGTCTACCCTACTTCTCGCTTACTTAGTATCCACATATCTGAAGCACACGACTCTTTCTTTCAAGCTAAAGTAGCTCGGGGTTATGACATGGTATGCACTATATTACTCTTTATCTCTTTCTGCTACTACAAGTAGCCTTTTGAGGAAGATATCAAACTATTAGTAGCTGTTAGAAGCGTTCCTGTCATTCCTTTACATGGATCTCTTTCACCTTCACCTGCGATGTGATGCTGAATCGTCCATCTTTATGAATTTGCAGTACGAGTGCCTTGTGGAAGGGTGTGGAATTAAGTTCAAGCACTACAAAGCCCGGCATCGACACTTAATTGACAAACACAAGTTCCCAACGACATTCGAGTTCTTCAAAAAGACCCAACCCTCAAAGAAGCAAAGAGAGAAACTTCATAGGCAACGTGTTTCAAAACTAAAACATGAAGAAGAGAAAGAAGTAGCTTCGTCTGATGCAATGGAAGTGGAAGACAAAGCTACCATGGACGGTCTCGTCTCAGCACTGTCCACGCTCACCACCTCAGACACAACTCCTTCGAATGTCAGCTTCGGTCGACGCCATGGTCGTGGGATGACCTTTGTTCCAAGGTCTGTTCACAAGAAAGAAAAAACCGGATCATCTTCTGCACCGGGGCCAATGACTTAGTCTTGGTCTTACGATTTATCCTAGTCTGAGGTTAGATGATGAAGAAAAATTTGTTCCTCTGTGTAGTAACACACTAACACACGATCTAAACTTGGTCATTGAGTATTATTTCTCTAAATACCTTTGAAATTTTAAGTTGTACTGCTTAGACACCTTAACTATTAATTTTCTCTGTAACAAACCCTACAGTATCGCAAAATAAAAGAGCTCGAGGCTTTTAGCACTGCATGCCGTTTCTCACTCGCGTAGCTAAACATTAAACCGTTTTAAGGTAGATAGACGGCAAGCTTTTTGCTGGACCATGCTTTTTCTCCTTTTTGGCATTTAAGGACACTGGTCGGACTGTCATGAGTTACAACTTTGTCGGGGAAAAAGAAGCTCCAAGAAATAGAAATCACAAGTTAAAAATCAAACTGCTTGAGATCCTGCAATCTGGGGTTCGTCTTTCTGGTAACAGTTTCTTCACTAATTTTTGTTTCCAATTTTAATTATTTACCTTTTCTATGCAGTCATACAGATTGCTTGTTCGGACACTGTTTTTTTTTTTGGTTTTAGATCTCATTGCTTTGCTTTTAAGTTTTAACTGTAGACTGTAGTGTCTTTGGCGTTCAATAAATTCTAAAATTGTCTTCAAAGTTCCATACTTTTGGAGAATATTTTGTAGAAACGGATGAATCAGTGGTGACTAATTAAAAAGTCCAAAATCTGTAGGATTTGGTTAGTTAAGTGTCTCTATCAATCAAAAGCTTTTGGTGATGGAGAATATGAGCAGCTTTTGGCAGCTAGGAGATGAGCTACGCGGACAATCAAAAGCCTCAGAGGATCAGAAGTGGTTAATGGCTGCATCTAAACTAGCTGATCACACTAGATCGAAGACCAAACGTTTGAACAATCTTGATTTATCAAAGGGTCCAGTTGAATTAAGGCCAATGGACAAATTTGGGTTTCAAGAGGAGAACAAGTTTGAGACTTTCAACTTCAACATGATGAACTCGGAGCTCAAGTTCAATGCTGCCTATGATATGAATGTTTTCGGCTCGAAGCACCTGACTGGTGGCAAATTTAGCTACTACAATCAGTTTACCAACAGAGAAGGCACCAATGGTGGTAAGAACTTTACCAGCGCTCACACCAATGACTCTGCAGACAAAAAGTTCAAGACCTTACCTGCCTCGGAATGTCTTCCAAAGAGTGAAGTGCTTGGAGGTTATATCTTTGTGTGTAACAACGACACAATGCTGGAAGATTTGAAGCGTCAGCTCTTTGGTATTCAATTCATCTTTAGAGTTTGTTCATTTACGGGTTACATAGACATTTTCATAAAGTCCTTATGTCTTCTACTGTCACTTTTGTGCCTGTCAGGTTTGCCTCCGAGATACAGGGACTCGGTTAGGACAATAACACCAGGCCTGCCTCTGTTTCTCTACAACTACACAACTCATCAGTTGCATGGAATTTTTGAGGTTTGTTCATATAGTACTTTACTTTCTCAACGGCGCTCATCACTTGCTTTATGATTTCCATAATTGTTATTTCTTTGTGTTATGCTCAGGCTACCACCTTTGGAGGTTCCAACATTGACGCAACTGCTTGGGAGGACAAGAAGTGCAAAGGAGAATCCAGATTTCCTGCACAGGTTACATTTCTCTTTTTTGATGTAGATTCTGTCTTTCATTTTTTCTTATTGATTTGATTCACACACCCCAAATAATGATTGACAACATAATAGGTGAGGATTCGTGTAAGGAAAGTGTGCAAAGCTTTGGAAGAGGATTCTTTCAGGCCGGTTTTGCACCACTATGATGGTCCCAAGTTTCGACTTGAGCTCACCATCCCTGAGGTATGCTAATCAATAATCATTCAGTACAGGCCGTTCTTCCTCCGCTCATTTTAGTTTCTACGAATTTAATCGTATCTTTGATGATACAGACTCTGGCTCTGCTGGATCTCTGTGAACAAGCAGGTTCTCCCTAAGCTCAAAGACTTGCAGATCCCATTAACATTGGGGACTTGGTGAGTTGGTATTTCTAGTGTGTATTTCTTTGTGTGCTTTCTACATAAAAGTAGAAATTAAGAGTGTGTCACTGCAAAATAAACCATGACTGTACCCCCAATGTATTTGTGAACGATTCCATTGTGACAAATGTGTTTCATATATGATCATGAAACTAGAATTATTATCTCATCTCCTTTTAAAAAGATCTGTTTATGTTCACTCTCCCAAACATATCCAATCAGAGAACTGCAACATACAACAAAGAGAAAAGAAGGAGCAGCCATGTGGGTTTTGTTGAGGTTGTTCCACCAATAGGCTGTACGATCACATCATCAATCACTGGACCACAACGAACTTCATCTTTTGTCATTGTAACTGAGTAGCTGGTGAAACTTATCTGTGCGGCATCTTTGTCTGCTTCAAACACTAACCCAAACTTCTTACCAGACCCAGTCCCACTGCTTTCCAGAGAGAAGTTTTGAGCTGTGGATCCAGCTTGAACACCCACCACAAAATGTCCTGTGCAAGCGTCGTTGCCATCTCCTAATGTAAATGTGAGGTTGTATCTCGAACCTTCACTCGTGCCTCTTGTAGCTGTTTGTATGCCTGATGGAGATGTGTCAGCCAGAATTTCTACTGCAGCTTTGCCTTCTGGGACATGGAAATGCTCTGAATCTATGTATCTGACTGTTCCTATAACAGACCATTGTGTTAGTGCTGATTGTATTAGGCTTGCCACCGCGTCAATCAGAACTCCCTCAGTTGAGTTGGGTAAGAACCCCGGTCCAGATTCAAATCCACCGTTGCTTAAGAGGTTGCCTACACCAACAAAGTCAGAATATGAGTATATGCAACTTACTTTAGAAGATATCAACTTATCTGTTTTCATTATGTTCCATGTACAGCTGTGGATTCAGTTTCGCATTTGATACCTTGAGAATGCAGTAGCAACTAAATGGAGTAACTTACCATTGTCTTGTCCCAGTGTTGCAGCAACAGTCTTGATGAGCAATGTGTCAACGATGGGCCAGCATGTGGAGTTTGTATCGGAATCTACTGTCTGGCTTTCAAAAACTAGGTTGATAGTCTCGCCATTCCCAAAAGTACCCAGGTTAAGACTATAGCTCTGCCATGGAACCTTGCTATAGTTAAGCTGGTAGGAGAAAACCGCATTGGTGTCAGGCCCCGAGACACTGAGACCTGCAGGGCTTGAACAGTTCTGGCCACCATGGAACAGCGCAAATGTGAGGATGTAGTTCAAATCGTCACCTTTGGCAATGAAAGTCTGATTGATCTTGCCATCTTCACCAAGCTGAATAGCGTGTCCGGAATCAGGCAGGTCAAGTGAAGTAACATATTGCAGTGTTCCCTGGAATGTCCATCCAGGAAGTGTACTGTTCTCATTCAGCAACACAAACTCTGTAGAGCTTGCATTTGCGCTTTTTGGTAAGTTTGATGGTGGAGATTCGAAGTCCGGATTGTCGAGAAAATCTGTCATATTGGAATGCACAAACTTTTGTTAAACAATACCAACACATTAATCAATAGCCACAGAAGAAACCAAAAACAAATGTTTCAAATAATGTACCAGAAGAGGCGCAAGTGGAAAGGAGAAGGAACAGGAAAATTCGCTGAAACCAAATCACCATTTTGCTTCAGACAAGAGAGAAAGCTTTGAATGTCAACGCGTCTTGATCCAGTGATTGTGTCTAAAGTACATGATTTTAAAAGAGAAGAATGATGCTGCTTGTAACATGTTAGCACATACAGTTGACCATATACCAATCTGCTGGCTACAACGAGCATATTGGAGTATGAATCTGCTTCATTGACTTGACGCCTACAAGTTGACGATAAAGAGAATGTCCAAACTACATATGTGTGGTTTAGGCCTCGGCAAATTATCCGGATCCGAAGTACCGAACCGAACACGACCCGAAAAAATGGATCCGAATTCGAACCCGAACCTATAATATACCCGAACAGGTGCTAAACTCCTATATCCGAAAAAACCGAACCCGTACCCGAACCGAACCGATACCCGAACGGGTACCCGAAAATATTCAAAATACAATTATATACCTATAATATTAACTATATTTAAAATTAGTATAACTAATTTATCCAAAATTACAATTATAAATATGAAAATATCAGTTGTTTTTAGATCAAAATAATTGAAATATCCAAAATAATCAAAATATACAATTTATTAGTTATACTTATCAAAATTTAACCAAAATTTTATTCAAATTTACCATTTTTTATTTTATTTATAATTAATTTCGGGTATCCGAACCCGAACCGAACCCGAGTGATACCGAACCGAACCCGATCCGAAACTATAAAATACCCGAACGGGTGCTATACCCATTTACCGAAATATCCGAAAACCCGAAAAACCCGAACCGAACCCGAACGGATATCCGAACGCCCATCCCTAGTGTGGTTTAAGCAATGGCATGCGATTGGATTTTTGTAGTTAACTTTTCCATGTTTATGGTTTTAAACCAAAATTATGTTTAGTTTGAAAAAAAAAATCAAAGCTATATAGTTTGGTTTAAACATAATCCTGGTGTAGTTGAATATGGCAAATGTTCTCTAAAAAGCAAACATACACTCAAAAATTTCAAATTTTCGAACCTACAACATTTATGTTAAATCTTTACAAATTCTTGTTAGAGAAATTTGGTACTCATAAGTCATAACAAACAAGAAGACTATTTTTAATATTTTAAAATATTTTATAATGTTTTGTAGGGTTGTAGGGTTTAGAATCTAGGGTTTAGGGTACCCTAAAATTCTAAACCCTCTAATCCTTAATAAATCCAAAACTCCTAAAATATAAACCCTAATACCTAAAAAAAAAAGAACCCACATGTAAAACACTAAACCCTAACCCTACAAGATTTAAGTCCTAAATTAAACCTGAAATCAACTCTAAATCCAAAAAATGGTATTTTTGAAAGATAAATGGGGGTATTTTAAAAAAGGGCATATTAAAAGGGTCATTTTAAAAAATTTATCATGAACATTTCAATGATATAGATTAACAAGAACATTTCAGCTTAATATGTATATGAAAATTTATACACATACTCATTGAAGTTTAATATAAATCTACTATTATATGCCTTATAAATTTTGTTTCAATAAATCTAATATTTTAATTTAAAATCTTAATTACTACTTATTCTCTTTTTACAGCAGTTGCTGCTTAATTCACTCTATATATGTAATACATGTGTTTTCTAAATCTACACCTAAAAATATAAAATGGTAATCAGTTTGTTTTATTTGGTTTAGTTACATTGAAAATGGTTTTGAATTCTATTTCAGCTTCAGTTCAGTTTTTAGGTTAGTTATTGGTTTGTGTATTTGAAATGATTTGGAAATCCAAACCAAATCTAGTGTTATTGAATTAGTGATTTCAAAATCCAAATCCAAATCAAGTGTTATTACTAAAGAATTCTCTACGAATTTGGTTTTATAATGGATTTAAGTGGATTTGGATGTATTTCAAAGTTAAAAATACAAAGACTGAAATCTGTAGGAAAACTTTGATATTTCAGAATGGTATTGCAAATACTACTTGAAATCATAATATTTTCTAGGATTTGTAAATCCTAAACAGATTTTGAAATAAGTTGAAATACATAATCTAATAACACCCTCTTATAACAATAAAATTGATCATTTTATAATCAATGACAATCGCTTTTGTGAAATCTCTTTTGCTTAAGTATGAATTTTTTTGTTATGTTTTTTTCTCAGTCCTAGTTTCAAGAAATTAATATAATTAATAATCAATCACCATGTTTGGACATTATACAAATTTGAATTTGAACTGGATTGGTATGATTCGATCTAAATAAACTTAATTCAAATGAAACCAAACATAACCGATCTGATTGAAACCAAACAAACTCAAATAAGGTAAACTAAATTACTTGAATGGTTTTTATACCTGAAAGTTTCGAGTATTGGTTTTGTTCGAATACTATCCCTAATATCCAAAATTAAAATAAATTTCATTGAACTTTACGTATACAATTGAATCCAAAATTGGAAAGGGTTGTTTTAAGACTTTTGACACAATTGAATCAAATTTCATTGAACTAACTAGAATTCAAATGACTCAAAGTATCACAAAATCAAATTAATATATTATTTTGAAAATAATTTGATCGTCATAAAATCTTTAATATACCAAAAATACTTAAATTCTTTGGTTTAGTTTGATACCTATTTTTATGTACTTAAATTGTCCAAAACCTTAGTAAATTTGTGGTAAAGATACCCAATTGCCAAGAAGACTTGCACACCAAGAACACCAATGCACAACTGGTAAGACATCTTATGGTCAGTCTGCTAGATTGGGAGTTGATATATTAGGTCTTAGTGTGAACTTTGATTTAGACCTTAGTCACAGTTTAGGAAACGTGGCAATGTCTCTGCATGATTTAGCGAATTATTTTGTTGTTTTGATCAATATAATAATTTATGAATCCCCATTTGAGCTGTCAATCATTCTTGGTTAAGAGTAAGATTATTTTAATTTTTTTTTGTTATTTTTTAAGAATTGCTATAAACTCGTTAAATAGTGAATGTGACTATATTTTAAGACTAAGTGACTATATTTTTCTTTGTTTGGTTCAATTACTCAGAACCATTAACTATGATAACGTCTGGTCATAAGGTAACAAATGAAGAGATTTGCATCATAAGATACCAGGAAAGAACTCATCATCAAGTCCCTGTCCCCTCGTTCCCAGCTGCTAGCCTCCAGTTTAAGTAACGTATAACTGCGTTTTCAACCAATCAATCAATGGAATTTCTCCTCCTCATATGCTCATGGATTCTCTGCGTTGGCCAACAAATTGTTCAGATCCCTTTGGATCGCGAATGGTTTAGTCCACTAGCACATCATAACATGCTGATATGGGATGGATTGTTTCCTGACAGCTTGAATTTTGTGTTCTAAGTGAAACGGTGGGGGAGGTGACAAATGATGATATATTCTCTAAGATTAGCTAGGCGACGATTAGCCTATAAAACATGTAACACTGGATATAATAATGACTTTTTTATTGCTAATTATTTGTTTATTATCTTAGTAGTATTAAACTCATAAAAAACACAAGGTCAAGTTTGCAGAAAAAAACAAAATCTAAAAACCAAAAGTCAAAAGCCAATAAATTTTAAAAGCGCACACACTATCATCTTCGTTCAGAAAACAGTCTCTAACTTGATTCGTCTTCCTCTTCCTCTTCTGTTTCAGTCCCGGATAAAGAATCCTCTTCCTCTTCCTCTTCCGCTTCAGTTCCGGACTCGAGAGTCTTCCACTTCACTTCGAACAACTTGAGAAGTGTATCAGCCATCTTGTGAATGGCATTATCAGGTGGACAATAAGTCATTGCATTGCTGAATGTAAGCCGGACATCCGCAGCAAATTCTGACGGACATGAATATTCCCCTGACCTGAACTTAATCTTCACAGTCCCTAAATCCATCGGATGCTTAATAACATCATTATAGTCCAATAGATTCAGCCCAACAGGATCCACAGGGCTATTAAACACCCAACCAAGGCGATGATGCATCAATCGTTTCAGTAGTGCCCCGCATTGCTTCATTTGTAACATATCCTCGGTGGTGACAGGAGTAGGTTCAGCAGAAGTCATTATAACTCGATTCAAAACCTATCAAGTTCGCAAGCGACAAAACTCTCAAAAACTTTGATTAAGAATATGTGTTACAATCACCTAGGACTTCTCTATATATAGCTGAAACTCAAACACAAATTAGGGAATACTTAAGAAATAAGGAAAATCCGAAAAAGGTAAAATTATGGAACAGTTCCGGCATCACCGTCATTGCGACTTTCCAAAAACTCTTGGCTCTACCTAAACTACTTGCACATGAACTAGTATCTGTTCCACGTCTGATCAACCTAAATTTCCTTATCAAATGATTCCCAGTACCTAGAGAAATAGGAACCCCCATAACACCTAATTGGAGCGCAATTAACCGAAATTTGGAACTAAGAACTCGATTTAGGTTTAACAGTATTACTAAATGATGATTGAAGGATCGAGAGAGAGTCCTTACAGAGACGATGATTCGCAGTTTCGTTTCTTCTTTCTAGAAAACAAATACCCACCGGATATATCTAATTTTAAGATCCGACCCCTATTTCTAAAGCCCACACTAATATGGCCCAACTTTATCAATTTTTTGTCTTAAAAAAAATAAAAAATAGTGGAGTATATCTCTAGTTTAAAATTTGATTTGATTTAGATTTGCTTTCTTGGTCATATAAAATGAAGAATTTGTGTCAGACGACCTTTAGTTATGGTTTTGGTTCACAAACTTCAGTGCCTAGGTTCTAGGAGGTGAGATTGGTCGAAGCTTACCGAAGATGTGATTGGATTGATTCTGGAACAGCTGAGGTACGCGGATTTTCATCGAGTTGGGGCGGTGTGTTCGACTTGGTATAGTGTTTGGGGAAAATGTGTGCATAAATCCAATCAGGTTCCTTGGCTAATTCTCTTCCCTGATCCGGCACAATCCAAACGCAATTGCTTGTTATATAATCCTCAAGAAGAAGAAAAGGTTTACACAATTCAAGATCTTGGTGTGGATCCTTGTCTGGCGAATTGTGACACTTGGCTCCTCATGTCAGACTCTCGGTTAAATCTGTATCTTCTGAATACGCTAATGTTAAGAAATTATCCTCTTCTCTCTACTGTGTCAAGTTTGTAGTTCGGGATAGAAGTGTGGGTCGAGCTTGGTATGCAATGGTGAGAATGTGTGATAAAGATTATAGTTTGAATGGATTCAAACTAGGAAGCTTGAAGATGAAGAAAGCTTTGTTTCCGGTTTAGAAGCAGAGAAGAATTCGTCTCGGTTTACCTCAATTGAAGCCCGATTATCGGTTGAATCTGTCTCTGGTTTAGGACAAATTTGAACCAGGCATTGGAAGACTCTAAGTAACTTAGAGGGTTCCTGCAACAAGGGTTTTAGTTGGGTTTATAAATAGTCTCTTCACCATACTGTTTTGGCATCTTTGAGATGTTGTATCTTATAGTGATTGTAGTCTCTAAACACAAACGAGCTGCGATTGTAATCTCTGATGATAGTGGATTGCTGGATGATGTTGGCCGAGATGTAGATTCGATCACACCGATCGTTTCGAACTCGTTAACTTCTTGTGTCATTTACATTTCTGCATTTCACTAGTTCTTACTTAAAGTTCAAATCTTTTCTTGTTAGCGTTGAGTTTTGGCGTTGTGTGTTGTTATTGAGTAAGGTTATAACTTAAAGAACCAAACTTTAAGATATATAAACTTTAAGATATATAATCTTCACAAAGTGGTATCAGAGCTTCAAGTTGGAAGTGATGATGACAACACGTACGGACATCGACCGCTTCGATAGAACTGGCGACTTTATGTTGTGGAAGAGAAGAATGCTTGCAAATCTAGGTGTTTTGGGTCTGAAGCCGATCTTGTTTGCCATAAGCTTCTGAAGGAATCCTCAGATGCAGATTTGCGTGAAGTGGAGAAGAAGGAACAAGGTTCAGAGGAAACAGAGGACTCGAAGGAGGAGTGTGCGGAGCTGAATCTTGAGAAAGTTGAAAAATCGGAGAAAGCTATGAATTTGATCATCTTGGGAATCACGAATCAAGTGTTGCGTAAGCTGAATGAAGGAACAATGGCTGCAGACATGTGGGCTCAACTCAAAAGACTCTACATGTCAAGGTCTCTACCAAATCGTATCTTTTTACAGTTAAAGTTCTACACTTTCAAGATGAGAGAGTCTTTGTCCATTGAAGCAAACGTTGATGAGTTCGTGAAGCTCATCTCGGATTTGAACAGTGTGGGAGTCACTGTGTCAAATGAAGTTCAAGCCATCTTACTGCTGAGTTCCAGCCACCAAAGTTTTTGATCATTTAAAGGTAACTTTGAAGTATGCTAGATATACAATAACTCTAGATGAGGTGATTGGAGCTGCTCGAGACAGAGAAAGGGACTTTAAAGAGTTTAGCATAGAAAGAGAGTCTGGTGAAGGTTTACTCATGAGGGAAAGTGATAGAGGAAGAAGTGACAGTAGAGAGGAAGGCCGAGGAAGGTCTGAGAGCAGACATGACAACAAAGGAGGCAGGGGAAGGTCTAAATCAAAGACCAAAGTGACTTGTTGGTATTGTAAGAAGGAAGGCCATGTGAAGAAATATTTCTATTCTAGAAAGAAGAAAATGGAAAGAGAGGGACAAGGAGAAGCTGGAGTAGTCACTGAAAAGTTGACTTACACATAAGCTTTGAATATGGATGATTTGGGTTGGAAAGAAGACTGGATTCTAGATTCAGGTTGCACAACACACATGACTTCAAGGAGAGACTGGTTCCATGAGTTGGATGAAACCAAGAAGAGTCTTATTCTGTTGGGAGATTACCACTCGGTAGAATCTCTAGGATGTGGCACAATCAAACTGAATACTCACGGTGGCTCATTGAAGATGCTCACAAATGTGAGATATGTTCCAAGTATGAGACGAAATCTCATATCAGTTAGCACACTGGACAATCAAGGATTCAAATACAGTGCAGGGCTTGGATATGTGAAATATTTCAAGGATGACAAGTTTGCCTTTCAAGGAAACATGTCAAATGGCTTGTATGTTTTGGATGGTGAAATGGTTGTTGATAAGGTGTGTCAAGTGGAAACCAATATCAGTAAGGTCTCATTGTGGCATATCAGGCTCGGACATATGAGCCTGAAGAACCTCGGAATTCTCTCACAAAGAGGAATTCTGGACAAGAGAGAAATTACAGATTTGGAATTCTATGAGAACTGCATAATGGGCAAATCAAAGAGGGTGAGTTTCATCATTGGTAAACATGATTCCGCGGATGTGTTGAGCTATGTTCATGCTGACATTTGGGGATCACAGAATGTCAACCCTTCCTTGTCAGGTAAACAATACTTTCTTTCCATCATTGATGATAAATCTAGAAAAGTATGGTTGTATTTCCTCAGGACAAAGGATGAAACTTTTGATAAGTTTTGTGAATGGATTGATCTGGTGGACAATCAAAAGGAGAAGAAACTGAAATGCTTAAGGACAGACAATGGTTTGGAGTTCTGCAACACAAAATTTGATTCATACTGCAAAATAAAGGGCATAGAAAGGCATAGGACATGTACTTATACGCCACAACAAAATGGTATAGCAGAAAGGATTAATAGAACTGTGAAGGAGAAGGTGAGATGCATGTTGAATGAGTCAGGACTCTGAGAAGAATTTTGGGCCGAAGCTGCTGCCACTGCAGTATATTTGATCAACAGTTCTCCTTCATCTGCAGTGGATTACAACATTCCTGAAGAGCTCCGGTTGGGAAGAAAACCAGGATATAAGCATCTTAGGAGATTTGGTTATATTGCTTATGTGCATCAAGATCAAGGGAAATTGAAGCCAAGAGCTCTTAAGGGAGTTTTCTTGGGGGTCCTCAGGGAACAAAGTGATACAAGGTCTGGTTATTGGAAAAAGGAAAGTGTGTCATAAGCAGGAATGTGAAGTTTCATGAAGATAAAATGTTTAAACAGTTAAGTGCATGAAACAAAGAAGAAGTGTGTGATCTGGAATCCTCCTCAAGAATAATTGTGAAGCCAGTGACTGAACTGTTTTCAATAAATGAGAAGGGTTCAGGGAGTTCAAAGCAAGGTGGAGCCATTGATGTGGAAACAAGTGACTCAGATTCTGATATCGAAGAAAACACTGAAGAGCAAAGGGAGGATCTATCAGATTACCAATTGGCAAGAGACAGAGTGAGGAGAACAAACATTGTTCCTCCAATCAGATTTACAAAAGAAAATGTTGTGGCTTTTGCCTTGTTTATCTCGGAAGTGCTCAACATTGAAGAACCACAAAGTTACCAAGAAGCCATGAAAGATAAAAACTGGAAATTCTGGAAACTTGCTGCGGAGGAAGAGATTGATTCAATGAAAACTAATGAGACTTAGGATGATGTTGAAAGGCCATAAGGAAACAAAATTATTGGCTGTAGGTGGATATTCAAATTGAAGCCAGGGATTCCAGGAGTTGAACCAGCTAGATACAAAGCTAGATTGGTGGCAAAAGGATACACACAAAGGGAAGGTATTGATTGCCAGGAAATCTTTGCTCCGGTTATAAAGCACATCTCTATCAGAGTTTTGCTGTCTAAGGTTGTTTCAGACGATCTTGAATTGGAGCAAATGGATGTTAAAACAGCTTTCGTGCATGGTACTTTAGATGAAGAACTTTACATGACACAACCAGAGGGTTTTGAAACCAAGAATGGAGAAGGAAGAGTGTGCTTACTCAAGAAATCAATCTACGGATTAAAACAGTCTCCAAGACAATGGAATAACATGTTCGATAAATTCATGGAAGATCAAGAATTCAACAGAAGTGAGCGTGATCCATGTGTCTATACAAGACAGGTAAACAAAGATGAGAATATCTATCTCTTGTTATATGCCGATGACATGTTGCTAGCAGCTAAAAGCAAAAGAAAAATCAGGAAGCTCAAAGAGAGTTTGAGTTCTGAGTTCAAAATGAAAGATCTAGGTGCAACAAGGAGGATATTGGGAATGGATATCAAGAGAGATGGAGAACAAGGCATTATGTGGTTGTCTCAAACTGATTACTTGGAAAAGGTAGTCAGAAACTTCAGAATGGACTCAGCCAAAACGGTGTCCACACCTATTGGAGCTCATTTCAAGTTGACTGATATCTTGGATCAAAAAGAGTGCATAGACACTGACAAGATTCCATATTCAAGTGTTGTTGGGAGCATCATGTATGCCATGATTGGTACCAAACCAGACATGGCACGCTTTGGGAATGGTAAGTAGATTCATGAGTGATCCGGGAAAAATGCATTGGAAGGCAGTCAAATGGCTTCTCAGGTACTTTAAGGGGTCATCAGGTGTGAGTCTGAAGTTCACAAAGGAAAATCATTTTGATGTGCATGGTTATTGTGATTTTGACTATGGTTCTGACTTGGTTAAACGAAGATCCATCAGTGGCTATGTTTTCACAGTGGGAGGTAATGTTGTGAGCTGGAAGTCCAACCTGCAATAAATTGTTGCTATTTCAATCACTGAAGCAGAGTATATCTCCATGACTGAAGCGTTTAAGGAGGAAATGTGGCTTAAAGTCTTACTGGAGGATATGGGGATAAAGTCAGGAAGAACTGGTGTGTGGTGTGATTCACAATCATCAATCTTTCTTTCTAAAACTAAGGGTCACAAGGAAAGGACAAAACACATCGATGTCAAGTATCATTTCATTCGTGACTTGATAGAAAGGGGAGAAGTGGAGATACATAAGATTCCTACTGCCACTAATCATGCGGACATGTTGACAAAGTGCATCCCAGTGCACAAATTTCAGTCAGCTTTAGGTTTCCTAAAGGTGACTGATGAGTGATCAGGTTTTGACCACTGCCGGCTGTTAATCATCCAAAGTTAGTCTTTTCACTATCAGGAAATCAGAGAATAAGAATCAAGGTGGAGATTGTTAAGAAAATGATCCTCATTCTCTTTAGTGTGTCAAGCTTGGAGCTCGGGATAGAAGCGTGGGTCGAGCTTGGTATGCAACGGTGAGAATGTGTGATGAAGATTCTAGTTTGAATGGATTCAAACTAGGAAGCTTGAAGATGAAGAAAGCTCTGTTTCCGGTTTAGAAGCGGAGAGAATTCGTCTCGGTTTACCTCAATTGAAGCCCAATTATTGGCTGAATCTGTCTCTGGTTTATGACAGATTTGAACCAGGCGTTGGAAGACTCTAAGTGACTTAGAAGGTTCCTGCAACAAGGGTTTTAGTTGGGTTTATAAATAGTCTCTTCACCATACTGTTTTGGCATCTTTGAGAGGTTATATCTCATAGTGATTGTAGTCTCTAAACACAAACGAGCTACGATTGTAATCTCTGATGATTGTGGATTGCTGGATGATGTTGGCCGAGATGTAGATTCGATCACACCGATCGTTTCGAACTCGTCAACTTCTTGTGTCATTTACATTTCTGCATTTCACTAGTTCTTACTTAAAGTTCAAATCTTTTCTTGTTTGCGTTGAGTTTTGGCGTTGTGTGTTGTTATTAAGATTATAACTTAAAGAACCAAACTTTAAGATATATAATCTTCACATCTAACTTTGGAGAGGATTAACATCTTAGCTATCGAACCCCAACGTCACGAGCTCTTTGTGAAACCACTCAATACCTACAGATACACCCTTGTGCGTCACTACACAAGCAAAGCCGCAAGCATAGGCTTCCCGATTGATAAGGCAGTTTTGTGGATAGACGAGAAAACTAAAGATTACCTAATTGCTTGGAGTTGGGGTGACAATAGGCGCACCGCCTTTTACAAGAGAGGAGATTGTGTCTGGCGCAAGATTCCCCTTCTAGTCGGGTGTAGTGATATGGCCTTCAAGGACCGCAAACTTTACATGTATGTTGAGGATGGTCACATCAACATCTCCGATGTGTCGGGAGAGTTTCCCACAGAAGCTACTCGTGTGGATCTATATCCTCCCTTTCGCTTCCACTTGGGAGATTTAAGCTCTCCTCCACAAATGGTTGTATGGTCGCCGGATTTTATTGATTGGATGACCAACATAGTAGTCACCAACTCTGGAGATGTTTTGCTGATTGTCAGCGTCCTCAAACGTGATCTTACCTAGCATTTCCGCATCTACAAATTCAACTCAGCCAACAAAGATTGGGAACAAACTGTATCGCTAGGGGACCAGGCCGTAATCTTGGATCTAGGTACCACCGTCCAAGCCTCCGCAGATATCCAAGGAATTACCACAAATTCTATCTATTTCAGTGGCCTTCCCTATAGCGAAAAGGATATCTTCATCTTCGATCTCTCCTCCGAGAAGGTTCAACGCCTTTCTGTTTCTCCTATTTCCTCCGGGCCATTCTCTGATGGTCGCTGGCTCTTTCCCACTTAATTATTAGTCCACCATCCAAGTCCTTACCAAATCATTTACTATTTTACTTCATGTTCAATTATATAAGTCGCCTTTTTTTTTAATGCCATATTTGCCAATGTTATGTTTTCCTCTGCTATGAAAAGTTAGGACTTAATAACCAATATAGCAAAACTACAAAACAAGCTTTCCTTATAACCATAACAAAGCTTCATCATACACAAGATCACAGATGCACTAGTTGCCTTTTTAACCAGAATAACCTTAACAATATCTTCTAAAAACGCTCAAAGAGATGAACAGACTTGTATCGGCAAGGAACTCACCAACTCCCTGGCCCCTCGTTCCCAGCTGCTGGCCTCCGGTTTAAGTAACGTATGACTGCGTCTTCAACCCTGCAACATGTTATGATTCAAATACGTATGATCATCAGTCAGAGGAATTCCCACAACATTAATGCATATAGTTTGAGTAAATAAAGGCCAGCACAATAGAAACTGGATGATGAGCTTACCAAGGTTGGTTGAAGAAGTCGGACCGACGTTCTCTCTCAGCATTTCGACTTGCTTCTCCCGCTACAAGCTTCAGATCCTTGCTCTGAGATTCAATTAGGGCGTTTATGAATTCCACTGGGGATTGGCTGAACCCCAAGAAAAATGCCCTCCTCCTCCTATGCTCATGAATTTTCCTTATGGCTGCACATATTGCTTCATCACAAGCCTCAATCTCTTTGTTTTTCTCTGCGTTAGCCAGCAAATTGTTCAGATCCCTTTGGATTGGGAAGGGTACGTCCACTAGCACATCGTAACATGCTGATATGGACGGATTATTTCCTGACAGCTTGACTTTGTGTTCTAAGTGAATCGGTGGTGGAGGTGACAAGTGATGAGATATCTTCTGAGAGACCATGGTGAATTTCAACTTGTCTTCCCCAAAAACTTTCTGAAGTGCAGCGTCACAATTGAAGAAGGAAGGGTCGTTCGGGTTCTGCAATTTCCTTGCCTTAACGTAATGCCAAATTGCAGCAATGATTCTTGGCCTGGTATCAACCTCAATCCCGAGGACATCCATCAATGCAGAAGAAAGCTTAAACTTTTCAGGGACGTAGTTCATCTCCAACCGTATACTAGCTGCAAATTCCTGATTCCCTTTCCTCTTTATCTCAAACCCTTCTTGAGGAGTTGGTGATCGAGCATTCTCCCATATGATCAACGGGTTCTCAGGATACTTGCTCTGATCAAGGGAAACAGTTACCCTTTTGAAGAAAGACGAGAATCTGGGATGCATTGGGTTTGATTTCTGAACAAATCCAGGCTGGTCGGGATCCACCCCATCTTCCAGGATCCTACCAATAATTTTAAGAGTCCATGTTGGTGGGTCAGCATTTGGATTCCCAGGAATCGTGTTGTTTTGGTTAGCAAACGTGTTGAAGACGTAAATTCTAAGCGTCTTCTGTATGCAGGGAGGGTTTTTAAGGGCTTCCTGGATGTCAACTTTCTTTCTAGTTAATGCAGCATCAACCCGAGACTCAAACTCGAGCAGTTGAGTATACAAGGCAGACTCAGGCAAGATTGCTGCAACCCGCTCCTGTAAAGACTTTTCTGGAAGCTTCTGCTTCTTTTTCCGTGCAGCAGGAGTTAACTCCATCGTTCTCATAGGGGAAATAGTGTGGTTGCTCGCAGGGGCACCAGGAGGTCGCATTGGCGGTTTCTGCTGGAACCTCTTCATGTTTAAACTTCCAGGAGTGGTCATACCAGGCGAAGATGGACCCAACCCACCAATCCCAGAAGAACCTTGGGTTTGGTTCATAGACATGCCTTGAGCCTGTAACTGAGCTTGCAATTGCGCATGAACTTTAGACTGTGCTTGCGCATGTGCCATCTGAGCTTGTGTAAACTGAAAAGATTGCAAGTTAGCTGCCATTTGAGACTGAGAAAAGCCTTGGTTTCCAGGAACAGAAGCAGATGCCATCCCCGGATTCCCAAAAGGCGAAGGCGCAGAGCCTTGAGGCTTCTGTGGAATGTTGTTGTTACCCGCCATTGCTATATAAACCTACCAACCTGACAAGTTCAGAAAAAAATTAAAACCTTTTAAACATATGTAATTCAAAAATTTGACTAATAATTCGTTCAATTGAACCTTCACTATAAGAAAATTTAAGAAAGCTTTCCAAAATTCGAGGCAACGGATCTGCTACCTAGGGAAATCGAAGCTCATAAAACCCTAATTTTCTAAGATTGCTGCAAACAGTTCAACGAGTTTGAATAATCACCACGCTCGAAATACGCTCAAAGAAAATGCGAACGAAGAGCTCGATTTGGTAAATAAACTACTAATTGCTCATGAAAAGATCTGGAATCTATAAAAGCCTAAAAGAGATACAAAAACAGAAAACGTAGAGCCTGTAAACCACAGAGAAATTGAGAGACGAGAGAGTATCCTTACAAGAGGCGAAGATTCGAAGCTTTTGATTCTCACAGTGACTCGAATTCTCCGGTGTTCCGTTGCTTCTCAGTAGTCGAGAGAGAGAGAAAAATAAATGTTCATCGGAGAGGTATCTAAATTTATTGAACCGGATTATGATCCGACCCGTATTTTTAAAGCCCATACGGAGAAAATTGAGGATACTCCATTGGCCCAACCCAACTTTTCCTGTTTGTTTTTGTGTAATTACACCTTTTTTTCTTTTCTTTTTTTGTTGACAAACTTTTCATTAATTAGAACTCTGTTCCTAAAAATAACAATGTTACATCCATTTGATTAGAGAACAAGGAGCATAAGTTCTAGCATGTTTGGTTAGCCTATTAGCTTCTACATTTAGCTCTATTGGTATGTAGACGAAGCTTTTGTGTTTGTTGTAGTATTGCATAATGTCCTTCAAATAAATCTAGAGTGATCTATAGCTTTCCTCGTAAAGTCACCAGTTTTTTCAGTTAGAGAACCATAGATCGCTTTTGAGTCTCCACAAAATGCAACTTCTGTATATCCTATCTCCACATTTGGATGACTGCTTCTCTTAGGGCGAATGCTTCTGCTTCAGTTGGTGAGCTTACCGGGGGAATAGTAATGGCACCTTCAAGTACATTTGCCCCATTTTTATTTTTCAATACCCATCCTGCTCCTGCCACTCTTTCATTCGTCGACCATGATGCATCTACAAAACAACAATTTTTATTAGCTAGCCTTATTAGATCTAGAGGAGTTTTAGGAAGACTTTCCACAGATTTTTTGTAGTAGCTACATATTTGATCCAAAACATCTTGCTGAATCTTTTGTTGTATGTTAGCTTAATCCCATTGTGTATAATCCCCTAGTGCTCTGTTGATAGCGTATGGAATCGAGACTTGTCGAGAGTTAAATATTTTTTCATTACGCATTTTCCATATAGACCAGGCTACAAAGGGATATAATGGAGTTTTTCCTGGTTCAGTTTGATTCAATTCTATCAGAGACTCTAGATTTTGCAAGGAAGTGTTTGTAGTAAGAGCATCACCTGGAATTTGCACAAGAGGAGCTAGTTCCCATACTTCTTTTGCAATCCTGCACTTGAACATAACATGATTTATTGTTTCATCTTCTTCACCACATAAGGAACATTTTCCTTATTTGATGATGTTTCTTCTCTTTAGGGCAGTTGCCACTGGTAATGCTTTGTTGATTATTTTCCACAAGAAGTGTTTCAGCTTTGGTGGGATTTTTAAGCTCCATATTTTCTGATTGACTCTACGAAGTGGTTAGTCAATATTATCCTGTTGAGGTGTTTGGTTGCTTCTCTCCAAATGATACCCTGAGCGAACAGTATATTCTCCATTCCTTGAGTATTCCCAACTCAATCTATCAGTCTTACTTGTTTTGCTTGGATATATCTTTCTGATTAACTGAATGTCATGTGGATGACCCCATGATGTCAACTTTTCTTCATCCCAATAAGTAGTCCCCGCAAGAAAGAGATCTTCAACTTTTACATTTTTATTTGGAGCTGTATTAGTACATCTTGTTGGTCTAGAGTATTCTGCTTTTATCCAATTGTCTCTCCATGGGTGTATTAAGTTACCCTTCCCAACAATCCATTTAACCCCCTTAATCATTAGTGAAATTCCTTGATATAAACTTTTCCAAGCGTAGCTCGCATTGTTTGTCTTTTTTGCTTCAAATAAGGAAGTTTTCCTGAAATACTTAGCTTTTAGTATCTTAGCCAGTAGTGAATTTGGATTTTGCAAGATCCGCCAGCTTTGCTTGGCCAGAAGTGTAATGTTGAAGTCTCGTAAATTTCTGAATCCTAGCCCTTCTTGCATTTTTTATTTAGTTAGCTTGGACCATGATACCCAGGGGATACTAGATGTGGTTTCTGATGAGCTCCACCAATATTTTCTAATTGCCGATGTAATTTTTACTATTAAACTTTTTTGCAATAGAAAACAACTCATACAATAAGTTGGTATAGCCATAGCAACATATTTTATCATTATTTCTTTCCCCGCAGTAGAAAGGAGTTTTGAGTACCAACTTTGGACTTTGCTCAAATTCTTTCCTTAACAAATGCAAAAGTATTGTTTCTTCTCCGAGCTATCGTGTCTGGCAACCCTAAGTATCTACCAAAATTCCCAGTTTCCTTTATTTCTAATATGTTTTTAATGGAAACTTTTAATTCTGGGGCTATACCTTTACCAAAACAGATGGATGACTTCTGGAAGTTAACTCTTTGGCCAGACATAGCTCCATATGCTTTCAAAATCTCCATAACGGTTCTGGCCTCATCCTCTGTTGCTTGACATAATAAAATGGAATCATGAGCGAACAGCATATGTGAAATTGAGGGACCATTTTTACTGGCTCTAAAACCATGCAAATTTTGGAGAGTAATTTGGTTCTTTATAAGCATAGACAGGCCTTCCGCACATATTAGATACAAGTAGGGTGATATGGGATCACCTTGCCTGATGCCTCTTGCGGGGATTATTTTCTTTGTAGGTTACCCATTTATTAACACTGAGTATGTTACAGTTGATATACAAGTTTTGACCCACTCACACCACTTATGATGAAATCCTAGTTTTTCCATCAGATGTAATAAATAACTCCACTCCACTTATCAAAAGCTTTTGCTATATCTAATTTAAGGGCTATATATGGGTGTTTTCGATTTCTAGTGTGCAATGAATGCATAAGTTCATGTGTTATAATGATGTTATTTGTGATTAAACGCCCTGGAATAAACGCAGACTGGTTCTCTGAGATTATAATATGGATCCATAGCTTAAGTCTGTTTGCTAAAAATTTTGAGATAATTTTATATGCTATATTACACAAACTTATGGGTCTAAAGTCTTTTACTTCCAGGGGATTCTCTTTCTTAGGGACAAGACATATATGCGTGAGATTGAGCTCATGGTCTAAATAGCCCTGATCAAAGAAATCCTCTACATATTGACACACACCTTTGTCAATGATGTCCCAATGGTGCTTGTAGAATCCACTATTGAATCCATCAGGTCTCGGGGCCTTGTCTGGGTGCATTTGCTTGATAGCCTGGAAGATTTCTTCATCAGTAACCATACTTATTAAGTAAGAATTGATTTCAGATGTAACCTTTGGTTGGATGGGTGGAAGATCAGAGAAGCGTGGTGGGGAGTTTGGTGGGGAGGGTTGCGAGCTGAATATATCTTCAAAGTAGTTGCAGATGACTCTCCTTATATCTTCACTCTCATTCCAGACTCTTCCTTCATTATATTGTATCACAGTAATTCTGTTAAAACTTCTCCTTTGTTTAGTTTTTGTATGAAAATTTTTTGTGTTCTTATCACCTGATTGAAGCCATAAGATCCTGCTTTTAGTTCTCCAATAGACTTCTTCTTGCTGGTATTGATGTGCAAGTCTTTTATTTATATCAACAATCTTTGAGTCATTTGCTCCATTATCATTTTCTTCATAAGCTTTGTGGAGTTGTTCTTTTAGATCCTCAATTTGAAGCTGCGAATTAGGCTTTTCTTTAGTCATCCATTTTGATAAATTGATTCTACATCTTTTCATTACCTCATGGAAGCTGGGACGAGGTGAAATTATAGACTGATCTTGCCAAATGGTTGAAATAATATTCTTCACCTCTGGATTTGTGTTCCACCTATTGTCATATTTAAAGAGTTTTGTTACTCTCCATGAATTGTTGGCAATTGACAAGATAAGTGGCCTATGATCAGAGCCTCCCCAGTTTAAAGCTTTTAGTTGAGCATCCGAATACATGTCTAGCCACTCTGCATTTGCTACAGATCTGTCTATTTTGGATTTGATTTTGTGCTCGTATCTTGTGCCTGTCCATGTGTATTTCCCACCAATCATCTTCACATCATGCATTCCAGTCACTGCAAGAAACTTTCGAAAGTGAGAAAAAGTATATTCTGCCCTCCATGTGCCTCCCTTTTTCTCCTCATTACATTTAATGTCATTGAAATCTCCCAATACTACTCTCGGGTTACCTCCACTAGAACCTGCTTGGAACTTGTCTGCTAACCAGGACCATTGTTTGATCCTATGTTTTCTAACTGGATGACCATATATGTAGTACAAACTGAAATACATATTACTGACTTTTACCTGCAGGTGCGTGAGATAGATACCATATTTTTTTACAACAAAACATTCTATCTTTTTTTTCCAAAATATAGCTAGGCCCCCACTAAGTCCTAAATGAGGAACTAAAAAACTATTATCATAACCAAGTTCTAACTTAACATTATCTACAAAAACATTATCATGCTTAGTCTCCATGAGGAATATGATATCAAGGTTTTGAGATTTTCTGATATCTTTAAGTAATGGAATTGTCAAGGTATCCCTCAACCCTTGACAATTCCAATGCAAAACCCTCATTGGGCTTGGGTCGATGACCCTTCCTGAGTCATCGACCCCTCATCATTCCAGACACCATTCATTCTGTCTCCTTGTTGGACTAACATCTTCTGGTTCAGGATCTTCCGCCTTTCTTTTAGACCCTCTTGATGATGAGGATCCTTCTTCTCGAATAACTATTGGTCCCATAAGAGAGTTTCCTGGCATTTCAGTTACTGCATGACCAATTCCCGTGATATTATTGTCTTGATCAATATCTTCAATGATCTTGATGTAAGACCTCCTGCCTTGGTATCTCTCTAGCTCATTGTGATATTGATGTTCTGGAGCAATCTCTCTAAAAGTTCATGTTTGATCTTGCATGTTTTTCTCTTCGACTTCATCCTCCATGTCTTCCTGCGGGTTGTATGGTATTGTTGGACCAAGATTGGGGACATGGGAGCTTGACTGGCCCGAGCTTTGACCTCTTTATACTTCTCTACAAACATTGATGTCATGATCAAGCGCCCCACAACCTCTGGAGAATTTCCTGAGTCTGTCGTAAGTAAACTCAAGAAGAATGGGTGGTTCTCCTCTGTAGAAATCTACAAAACGAGCGAAGACCAGGTTCTGATTGACTAACATACAAACTTTAACCCACGCCTCTGGAGGTTTATTGCCGCCTGCTTCCCTAATGTTAAAATCCACAGCTTCTATTCCAAGCGAATTACCTATTTCCATTATAGCTTTACCATTTCTGTAATCATATGGTAAATTCGAGATGCGTACCCAAAAAGTGATGGTTTGCAAGAAGTCGGGATTGTTTCGAATGGACCATCGATCAACCACAATAATCCAATCTTTAAAGTTCCATGGGCCACCTTCGAGTACAACCATCAATATATGCTCCGCAGGGAAAAAGAATTGAACGAGCCCTTCATTAGTAGTTTGTGCATGTAGTCTACCCACCATCTTCTAAGCCTCAGGCAAGACAGTTTTCATCGGTCGTGGTAGATGGAAATTGGGATTTAGACAGCGAGCAATAAGACTCAGTTCTTGATTCCTTGCTGCTTGCTGATGTGTTTCTTGTCTCAATTGTAGAACAGGTTGCTGAGATCCGATAGTAAGTCGTTGCATCGATTTCCAAATTGATCGATCCATCTTCAACCAGTAAGATACAAATTGTGAGAAGGGAAGTAAGTTTAGATCTGGAAGATTTGATGAAGGAATTTGATAAAAAGGATCGAATCACTCTCGGAACATCAAACGCATGAAGCGCAGGAATACCCTAGAACTCTCGGGAAAGTTTTTTTTTTAATTTCTCTGTTCTACCCGTTTAATTTACCATCATTTAATTTAATGTATATTTTTGTGTAATTACACATATTTCTTGGGTTTTTTCTATAAACATATTTATTGGTTTTACAACTTTTTAGTATAGTTATGAGTATTTCTGACTCTGACGTAAGAAACCAAAGTAATGCTAATATACACTTACAAGTTACAAGTCATTTTTTATCATTAGTATAATTTTTGTACAAAATCACTAAATTATTTTGATCAAATTGAGGTTGGATTTTGAGAATCGGAGTTCTAAATCAGATCATCAATAAATAAAAAATGATTAAAATAATGAATTAATTTGAATGAAAATGAAGATTGGTAGATGAATAGATTAAAAACACGGAAAATGTCTAGTGATGAATAGCAGCAAATACCATATTATAAATAGGAAAAACAATGGAAAATTTTATTATACTATACTAGGAATGGATAAAACAATGAAATGCAAAATTTGTTATTATCACCCTAACAATAAAAATGCCATTTATATAGGCTGCTCAATGACCGGTTATCTATAATCATAATATAAACTAAACATTTGGATAATTGTAGTGGTGGTTTTATAAAATCTTATGTTTAATAACTCATATTTAGATATATGTAACATATATTATTTGATTATAATTTTAGGCGATAATCGGCGGAAAAGTGAAATTAGTGGGATCACAGCAGTAGTGATTAGAATCCTAGCGGTGACATTGGGTGAGATCTGAAGATTGTCGATGAGAAACATGCTTTCATAATGATAGTGACATTTTTTAATGTTTAATGATTGTGACATTTTGTTGTATTTACGAGAAAATTCGATGTGCTTATTTTTATTTATTTTAAAAAGCATTAAAAGAAAAAAAAAATGACTGTTGAAAAATATTGTTTACTCAATTCGTAAGTTTGATTTGAAATCAATAAATTATTAATCAGCTAAGAATTTTTTTATGTTTTGTTATTTATTTAATAAATGCTATTTAGAACATTTTGTTAAGTTAATTAACGCGGAGAAGCCTCATCACTCTTCATAATTCGAACAACTTTTTTTTATTGGAAAACTATGAACGACTCTTCATAACTTTTATTTTCCCCCATTTGTTTGGGGAACAACAATTGAAGAATATGAACACATGCTATTATTACATAGACAGACAGCTATAAAAATCTCAAGCATGTCGTTTGAAAAAAGTAGTCACTTGATTATAAACAACGTCTTTGGCATTAACACCCATGATGAAATCAGCATGAGCATACTCCTTCACAAACTGCACACTCATCTTATTAGCATCGTGAAACTTAAATTGCTCGATGAGAAGCTTGACATCGGTCACATCAGCCAAACTGTCTAAACCGCCGTAGCTGAAGAAAAGCGGAAGGTCGTGTGGAATCGCCGATATATTGTAAGCCGGTGGCAACGCTTGACCATAATGTTTCATGTTGCCGTCTCTTGTTCCATAGTTGTATTTTCTTAACACATTGCCTCTTACCACTACAAACAAACAGAATATTTAGTCTTCAACAACACATTAATATGGGAATTGGGACATATGTGTTTACTTAATTACCTTGAGCAAGATGGATCATGTTTTTAGTGGAAGTGGATTGAGGTTCGTTCTCCAGGAACAGATCAATGGTTGATGTGTTAAGGCAACAATTTTTGCCTATACATATTGTAAAATTACGTAAGAAACTAATCATTTTCATCAATGGTAAATAAATTGGGATTTTCAATAGATAAATTACCGGTTATAGCAGCGAGTATATCATAGCATTCCATCCCTGCTTTATGGCATAGACCCTTTACAAGATTCCCGATTGGCCCACTGCCAAAATTTTATAACAAGCTAAAAATACTAAGTATGCTCTGTAATACAACGTAACAAACAGATTTGAAGGAAGAAAATGAAGCTTTTACGTTTTTGGGTTGAACTCTGCAAAACCAAGAATGGCAGTGGCCTGTTTTTGAAAGACAGTAACAAATAAGTTATTTGTTTCTTGAATATAGAATATCCCATTATGTTCTAATGATTAGCTTGGACTTTCGATCAAAGATTTATGAATGAAAGGAAGAAAACTATTCAAGAAAAAAACTTGTTGATGATTTAGTGGTCTTGAGAAAAGTTAATTTAGGTCATTAGCTCAACTCCATTTTAAATGATTGTTTTAGACCTATTTAAAATATGGAAAAAAGGGACGGACCTCGGCAAGGAAAGTTCTGGCGGCGAGGTTGCCAATGACTGTAGTCATATGGCTGAGATAAGCAATGGGGCTAAGCATGGCCGCGGATCTCACTTTATCAACTAACCCCTTCTCCGAGAAGGATGCAAATCCTATTAACGTCCCCTGTTATTTTTTTCATTTTATTAGCATTCTTGTGTTTTTCGATACTAAGACAATATTATATGCATGTTGATAAAGTTGGACCTACCAAGGAATGTCCGAGGTAATGAATCTTTTGGCCCGTTAGGCCGTGGATATGCTCAAACATTGCTGGCAGATCGAAACTCACAAGCTCGTCCCACGACCAGTTCCAGAAAGCCTACGTGCACAACACAACATGCCAACGGGTTAAACCTCGGTTTAATTAGTATCCCGATATCGTTAGATCGACCATACCAATAATAGAAAATATGAAGATCCGATTATTAAAGAATAAAAAAAAAAAATAGAAAATGTTAATGTTTCTAAACTTAGATATTGACAAATATTAACATTTTCTAGAACTTTTTTATTTTTTATATTTTCTATTATCAGTTTAGTATATCCAGAAAAGAACAGTACCGGTTGAGAAGGATCGAGGGACTTGTGTCTCCTGCTGAATTTAGTGCCTCTTGTATTCCCCATCCACACATCGAATCCTTGGTCAGCCAAAATCAGCGGCAGATTGTGATCCGCCGGATTAAACAGCCACGACATCCCATCCTATATGCATTCAATTCACCATTAGTTTGTTCCCAAAACTCAATCCCCACTTGGTATTGTATTTTTACCTAATATTATTCTTCTTCTTTTTAAATGATTTTTGGTTCATCTAGTGGTTTTCAGTTCTACTTCTACACGTTTAAATTTTTATATACATACAATTTAAGCTATGTTTCACTGATGTCACTCTAATAAATAAATGGTAAAGGACTATTTTGCATACGTATGAGCCTGCCTGCCTGCAAACGTACGATTTGTCTCTTCCCACAGGAGACTTAAAACATAAGGTAAAGTAATTCCTTTCTCGTAGAACAATACAAAATAGTGATGAAGATCGATATGCACCTGATCTCTAATTTTACAGACGCGGTTATGTTTCTTTTTTATATAATATATATATAACTTGTGCAGGAAATCTGTTTAAAATTAATGTGCACAGATTGACTTTATTAGAAAATTTAAAAATAACTTTTCTAGTAACGCTCGGTTTATCACTTTATTTGTTGGACACACATGTTAAACACTCATGCTGTCTCTTTTTGTTTTGTGTTAATCTTTAACCCGCCATGGCACCACTAAAACACTCATAATAGTATTATAATATCACTTCTAAGTTCATTTTGTGTTCGTTAAACAAAAGAAACAAAGGTTCCAAATGGTGTATCTACCGATCATTGTACGTGTACCTGTTCACGAGGCACGCACTAGAAGCGTGCACGTTGGTCTTGGTCCACGTGTATATATAAATGGGGAGTTTCTCAATCTTAAAAAATAAAACGTATGCAAAATAGAAAATGCTTACTACATTTGTATTACTTGTGAACAACGGAAATTAAAGGTTTCAGCGCTAATAATGTTATCACACTCATTTTACGTCATTTTCTACCTCTTTTCTTACTTAAAACAAAAAGTGATAGCTGTGTTCAATCTAAAAACAAGTTTTAGGTGGGATGCAGTTTTTATTTCACCTGATTTGCTTTTCTGTGTAACTATGTATATATAGAGTTGTAAATTGAGTGAGTTTATATCACATGTTGAAAGAAAAAGGTTACGTTTGAAATGTGTTACATTAGTTAAACTATACATAAAATCTAATAAATTATGTAACGTGCGTGTGTATACGAGGACTACTAATTGATGCGATGCAAAAGAGTGACTTATAAAGATAGTTAAACTTACGACGAGAACTCCATGTTGTATCAAAACAGGTTGTCTCTTGGACCCTTGTCCGGCGCCGGTTCGTCCTTCCGGTATCCTTTGCATATTCAATATGTACCCATCTTGAGTCACCACCTTCACAATACACATCAATATGTACCGATGGTTAATAAATCATCATTAGTAAACTATATATGTGTTAAAATTAATAAATAAATCGACCGTACGTACGTACATCATGTTCTTCGCATTTGTAGCCAAATATACGGACAGAAGAAGCGCATATGCCATCGGAAGCCTTCCTTTGAGGCGGCTTTCGGCCATCAAGCCCACGAGCTTCGAGGGGCTTAAAGCAGGAAAGAGCGAAGAGGATTAAGACCCATGAGGCTAAACCGCTTGAGAAGGACGGAGCCATAACCGAACCGGCGAGTAGAGGTATATAGAGCGGTGTGATCTAGTTCTAGGAACTAAAGAGTGAAAGGGATTTATATAGATGAGGAAGCCAGGGATGATGATACCATGATGGAGAGGATAAGATACTATAGTTGATTTTTTCTTTTTTAAAAAAATATATATATATCGAATCTTGACAAAAAGTATAAAGAAATAATCTCTTTAAAGTACTAATGCTTATGCTATCCGTTAATGCGCATTCAAGTACTAATGCTATCCGTTAATGCGCATTACTATATATGTTGATCACACCATACAAACAAAAAAACAAATATTTAACTATATATTACACAAAAAAACAAAGGATATATCAAATATTAATGCATTATTAATTATGTTGATTACAATACAACATACATAATAACATACTATATACACCACTAACTATGTAGAGATTCTACATTAATTAGTAAAATAGTAATTACAGTTCTGAATACAAATTAAAAGAAAATATATATAACTGTTAAATCTATATGAAAAAAATATATACTTATTTAAGTCGTTGATGTAGATTCTCTAACCAGTAATATTGGTATGTTTAGGCAAAGATGGATTGATCAATTTCCAATCATAATGATAATGGGTCGGATTAGACAATTATACCCATAATTAATGGACTGTAATATATTACTCTCTCTGGCTCCAAATGGTGACCATTATGGGAACAAAAGGAATGATGAGGAATAAGAATGAGAGGAATGAAAAGGAACAAAATTTAAGGAATGAAATATAATTGTAAAAGAAAAAATGGTTCCTCTTGTTCCTCCTCGAATTTGATTGGGAATATTTTTGTTCACTAATTCTCTGCAGGAGGAGGAATGAAGAGGAACGAAGAGGAATAATAATAATAAAAAGTTCCTTACAAATGGTGTAAGTTTTAAGGAATTGAGAGGAACTCAATATTCTTTTTCATTCTTTTTCCTCTTCATTCTTTTCCCTTTTAATGGTCACCATTTGGAGCCTCTGTTTCTTAAAGAATGTCGTTTTAGACTTATTTTTCTGTTTCAGAAAAAGTGTCGTTTTCATTTTCCAATACAACTTTTAATGCTAAATTCATACTTTAACCTCAAACCAAAGAAGAATATGAAAAGACAACTTATTATTTAGGGGTATAACAGAACTTTTAATATGTTTTATTAATTTATTTGCAAAGAGTCAAAACGATACTTTTTAATAAACGGAGGTAGTATTACTCTTCCAATTTTCGATGTGAACACATGAATAATGCTATAACAAATGATTAGGCTACAAGTTTTAATTGTCAATGTCATATAATGTTCTTTCTAATATCTTCTTTTCTTTTTTCTTTTTTTTGTGAGACGTAGAGAGATAGGACGGAAGAGGAAACTGTTACAGGCGACCGGTGTGGCTGTAGGGACGGATTAGTGGAGCATGACTTCAGTTTCGGTCACTTGTTTTCTTCTAAAATCTAAACTATGTTTCCGTTAAACTTCATCGGTCTTGCTTTCATTTCACACCCTATAACTTTTTTTGGCTAAAGCATTTCACACCCTATGTGCTATATACAATCAATAATACAACAAAAAAGAACCTCGAAACATGCTATATATAGATAATATTAATAATTTAAGGAGGTACACAATGTTCCAAATAATATATTGACCGAGTCTTGGCATTCATATCTGGTGTTCACATTTTAACACTTTTATCATCCCCTGCTCCATCCTTCTGTAGTGTGTACCATGCACTTTGTCAGTACATATATATATAATTTGAAGCTAAATAAATAAATCAAACAAATGCGCATAATAGTTTTAGGATTAGGATTGAGAGTTGTTAACAAATTTTCGGCTATTCCAATCTATATTTCCAATAACCCTCCAAAAACAAATCAACAAAAAATAAAAACCATATAAATAACACCCAAATGGCAGCATATGCTGCATATCTACAGTTTTGTTCTATTACATAGACTCTTGTGATAACTTCGGCTTCCTAAACAGACAATATTAGTCTCCATATAAACACCGGAAAGAGATATTCACGCGACGCTCATTGAAATGCCTAGGTGTTTGAGCCACTTGGATATCCTAGAAGAGACCCAGTAGTAGAAATAGAATATATATTTTTTTCTCTTAATTTCTAAAACTTCTTCTCCATATATACGAGTAACACAAATACTGTAGTTACCTTGTTTGTGTTTCAGCGAGTCAATAAATTTGTGTTTTAANTTTTTTTTTTTTTTTGGCGAGATAAAAAAAATTTTTTTTTAAAAAAAAAAAAAAAAAAAAAAAAAAAAAAAACTTTTTGACACTAGACTCGATCATTTGGGTTTCGATCCAAATACAATCAATGGGCCTACATTTTGTAACGGATGAACTCAATGGTATGGTATATCCGTAATAAGCATGAAAGAAGAAGGACTTTTTCTGTAAAATGCAACACTTAGGTAGATTGAGCCAGTTTATAGGTAAAAAAGGAAATTAAAAACGTTGGTTGAGGCTTAAATTCTGCAAAATGCAAAAACGTGCGCACCTATCTAAGTGCCAAAAAGCGAATATATGTTTTAAATAAGAGTGACACTCATTCGTCACAAATTCAAAATCCAAAAACAATGGCGGCGGTTTTGCAAACGAAGATCCAGCTGAATCCGATCACGAATGTCTTCCCGGGAAATCACACATCTCTCTCCCATCAGTCTCGTGCGCCTCATCGCATAATCTGCGCTGCGGCTTCACCGGGAAAGAAGCGGTTTAACATCGCTCTACTTCCCGGTGATGGTATTGGTCCGGAAGTTATCTCTGTTGCTAAGAATGTGCTTCAACAAGCTGGATCTCTCCAAGGTTCTCTTTTCTTTTTTTTTTAATGTAGAATTGGAGAGAATTTAGCTAGGAATTTACTGATTTCTGATTGGAACTAGTTTTACAAAATTCTGACTAAACAAATAAAATAAAATAAAAAAAACAGGACTGGAATTTAGTTTCCAGGAGATGCCTGTTGGAGGAGCAGCATTGGATTTGGTTGGAGTGCCTTTGCCTGAAGAAACCTTTGCAGCTGCAAAACAGTCTGATGCCATACTTCTTGGAGCTATTGGAGGGTATGTGTGTCTATGTCTTGTTTCTTGTTATACTCGAATCTTGATTTCGAAATCTGCTTTCAAGTTTATTTTCTTATATATTGAGGTTTCGATGATTTAAGGTACAAATGGGACAACAATGAAAAACATCTTAGACCTGAGATGGCTCTTTTTTACCTTCGAAGAGATCTCAAAGTCTTTGCAAATCTGAGACCTGCTTCAGTTTTGCCACAGGTATACTAATTAATAAGGGTATTTTCGGTTTGGTCTGCTGAGCATTTGGATAATTAATGGTTACTTGGATTATCTTTGATTTTCCAGCTAGTTGATGCTTCCACTTTGAAGAGAGAAGTGGCAGAAGGTGTTGATTTGATGATTGTAAGGGAGCTTACAGGAGGTATTTACTTTGGAGAGCCGAGAGGGATAAAGACCAATGAAAATGGCGAAGAAGTCGGGTTCAATACAGAATTCTATTCAGCTCATGAGGTACCAGTCTTCTGGCTCTATGACATTCGGCTATATAGTGTATACGAAATTACTCAAAAAGCATTGCTTATGTTCTCCAGATCGATAGAATTGCTCGTGTTGCATTCGAGACTGCTAGGAAACGGCGTGGCAAGCTGTGTTCCGTTGACAAAGCCAATGTGTTGGATGTACGTTTGATAATATTTTATTGAATTGTTTTTCCACTTCTTATTTTGTCGTGATGCAAAGTTTCTTTTTCATATAGGCATCGATATTGTGGAGGAGAAGAGTAACAGCTTTAGCTTCTGAATATCCAGATGTTGAACTATCACATATGTATGTCGACAATGCTGCAATGCAGCTTATTCGCGACCCAAAACAGGTGCTGGTCTCGCATATGTCAAACTTACTCATTGAATATTGAGCTGTGGAAGTAGTACTTACGGAGTTTTTATCATCTTTAAAACATTTCAGTTTGACACAATAGTCACCAATAACATTTTTGGTGATATACTATCTGATGAGGCTTCAATGATCACCGGAAGCATTGGAATGCTTCCATCTGCGAGTCTTGGTGAATCGGTAAATAAGATTCGAGTCTAAAAGTTTCAAGGTTCCACCTGTTTATTAACCTATATATGGATTGTATAACTTGTGATGGTATCAGGGACCTGGACTATTTGAACCAATACATGGTTCTGCACCGGATATTGCTGGACAGGACAAGGCAAACCCATTAGCCACTATTCTCAGCTCTGCAATGCTTCTGAAATATGGACTTGGAGAAGCAAAAGCTGCAAAGAGGATCGAAGACGCAGTCTTGGACGCTCTCAACAAAGGGTTTAGAACAGGAGACATCTACTCCCCCGGAAATGTATGTACATGATTAGTTTATTCAACATTATGTTTCTGTATAAGTTAGTAACAAGCAGGTTATAAAGATATACTTATGACTTGTGTTTTAAAAATGGAATGTGAAACAGAAACTGGTGGGATGCAAGGAGATGGGGGAGGAGGTTCTCAAATCAGTGGACTCTAAAGTTGTAGCTACTGTCTAAGTTTAATGATGAAATGAGAAGAAGAAAAAACAATGTGCAGCATTTGTGATTGATGCTATTTTGATCCCTTTGTTTACGGTTACTAATATGTTAATCCATGTATTAGAAACCTTAATTTGCAAACTTTCTATATAAATAATTGGGATGGAAACTTGCAGTTTCAGCCTCTTCACATAAGAATTCTTATGTTAATCCATGTATTAGAAAGTCTTGGTGGAAACTGCTTGTCCATCATTCTCCTGCTTGTTGCAAGTGGCTCGTGGGTACGCTAAGCATGGTTCTCTATCTACGAGCTCGAGAGAACAAACTCTCATGCAAACCGATGAATATGAGGTAATTGTTACCAACAACAAAATTGTGCAAACAGAAATATGATGTACAAGATTGGTAATGAATTTAAGAAACCCTTCATGTTAATAGAAACTATAAGTTATTGGTAACAGAAGTTGGCATGTCACCTGCCTCGCTTACCTTGTTCTTAAAGATTGGGAAGCTCTCTCTTACTACAAACTCAATATTTATAAGAGAAAGTAACTATGATTATTACTAGCAAAAGTCTTTTACATTGATTGTTTTCTTCTTCTGATAAACTAAACTTGTAGTAAGACTTTACATTTGAAAGACCGAAAAGAACACTATATAAATCAGTAGCCTAGGGGATTCACGAGGAGGTGTCGGATTTGCGTTCAGCGTCTGCCGCAGACTGCATTTGAGCTGCGTATTGTAAGTTCCAGAGAACATCTTCAAAGGAGGGCCTTGCTAAAGGTTCAAGCAAAACACATTTATTGGCGATTGAGATCGCAATCGCTAAAGACTCCTGCGAGCTCGTTGTTAGGACTGTTGGACTCACTATTTTCTGCCGCCCGTCTTGGCTCCCAAATGACGACTGCAAAAAGCAATGTATGCAACAACAGCTATTAGGTAACTTTGCTCTAATCAAATAAAAACAAGGAAGCATTTTTCCTCTTTGTTACCATTTCGTTGAGAAGAAAAGCCTCTCCTTTTGTAGTGGGCACTGGTCCTATCAAAGATTCCAGAAGTATGAATCCGAAGTTGTACACGTCGTCCTCTCTTATAGCCATTTTCCTGCAAAATCCCCAAGTTTAAAAACTCATTTTTTTAGCTGCAATGTTGAATTACATTCTGCTAAACACATAGAGTTTTGTTATAGAAGGGCACAAGAAACATACTTTGACTTGTGGGTTTCTGACTTTGCCTGCAAAATGCACAAGTAAGGGAAAAGTAGAGCCCTGACTTAGTATCAAAGAAGAGAATACCAAATGCAGAAATAAGCAAGGAGCAAGAGAGCCAATGGAGCAAACCTCGAGTTTTTCATTCTCTTCAATTATAGCATAGACTCCATAGTCACTGAGCTTGGCAATATTGTGTTCGTCAAGCAAAATGTTGTTCGTCTTAAGCTGATTGTTAAAGGAACCAGGCATTACGCCGGTATGAAGAAAATGAACTGCCTTTGCTATCTCAATCAGAATCGCTAGTCGATTTGGCCACGTTAGGATCTTCTGCGAGCAAGATTCTACAGAAAAAAAACAATAATCTAACAACATTTAGTTTCCAAGTACAGAAAGACTGAATTCAACATTAATTTACTACATATGTCTATCTGACCTGATAGATGCCTGCGATAACTCCCGTTGGGCATATACTCATACACAAGGTAGAGTATGGTCGCTGCAGGATCGTGCTCTCCACTGGTTTGAGTGCAATGTCCCACGAAGCTAAGGAGATGAGGATGGTTGAGCTTAGACATCCAATCTATGTGACTTTTGATATTCTGGCTGGAGAATTTTCTTGATAAAACCAGACACCTTATAGCTATGGAACTTCCATTTTCCAATGTTCCTCTATATAGCTGCAAAGAATCAAAATAAGTAAGAGTAAAGCAAATGACTGATGGTGAGGTAAAAAAAATCAATCTTCATTTAGACGAACCATACCTTTCCCAGGGATCCTTCACCTAAGAAACGTGATGAAATGAAATTTTCTGTGGCTTCCTTTAACTCCTCAAAAGAAAATGACCGGCATGAGGGCACACCTTGTGCACCTAGCTTTGCTGTTTGAGAGATTAACCCTGCAAGACAACAGTTTGAAACGATATAAAACTCCTGAAAGACAATTGCTAACAGGAGACAAGTCTAAATACTGAGTCAAAGTTACTCACTTGCACTAGCAAGAACTTCAGAGGAGAGACTGGTGTGTGAGTTATCTGTCACAACCTTAAGCCGAGTTTGCGGCACTGACTTTTCTCTTGAACAACAACAATAACAGCGTTTTGTGCATAGCAGGAGGAGTCCTAATGCAATCAGCACAAGAATAAGAACAGCCCCAGTAATTACAGCAATTAAAGTCCCAATTTTTCTCCCTTGTAACTGTTTTCTCTCAGTTTCAGCCTCTTCACATAAGAATTCTTGATGCTGATCATGATTCCCATTCATGGACAAGCAGTTTCCACCAAGTTTAACAACTCGCTCGCCTGAAGCACCTGCCAAGCAACGGGGAAGAGTCCCAATAAATCTGTTATTAGACAAATCCACGAATCCAAGTTTGCCTCCACAGGTCAGATTGAGTGGTAGCTTCCCGCTGAGCTTGTTAGATGCCAAGTCCAAGTAACTAATGTCTGGCAAAGAGAACAAGAACCGGGATAGACTTCCAGTCAAATGATTGAACGACAAGTCAAGATGCTGAAGCTGAGACAAACCGCCATAACGTCTAGGAATTTCGCCAGAGAACGAGTTCTTGCTCAGCAGAACAGTAACCAATCTTTTAGGCATCACAGGTAGCTCAGAATCCAAATGGTTCTCTCTCAGATCCAGCATATGCAGATTATCCAACTTACTGAGATCAGGCAATTTACCAGAAAGCTCATTGTGTGAGAGAGCAAGATTTGTTAGTCTTTCAATTCTGCAAACTGAAGGAGGAAACGGACCACTGAACCGATTGTTCTTTAAACTAAGAACAGTGAGATTGGTCAAGGAATCCAAAGTGTCAGGAACACTGCCGTTGAAGTAATTTCCATTAAGCATCAGACTTTGAAGCTTAACCAATCTAGATATATCAGGAGGGACTAAACCAAATAGATAATTCAAACTCAAATCCAAATACTCAAGAGAAAACAACCGATGGATCTTCCCTGGTAACTCACCATAGATACCTAGAGACACTAAACTAAGCACCTTCAAGCTTGTAAGCCTTGTCAATGTAGTGACAAAAGAATCAATCAAGAAAGCTTGAGACAGAGTGTAATTTGGAAGTGAAGACCCATAAAACATACCATATGGTTTCAAATGCTTGTCCCCCATGACTTTAAGCTCCGTTACAGAATTGCCTTCACAGGAGATGCTCATATGAACAGTTGCAGAGATTTGACACAAGTCTCCGTAGTAATTTCCCCAAGATTCAAGAGCTTTAGGGAACTCCAAATGCTTCTGAAGCTGATACAGGACCTGGGTCTGAGAGTTCTGAAGTTGATGGGTGGTTTGTAAGAACAGAACCCATGAAAGAAAGAGTAAAGGAAAGACCTTTGAAGGAACCATGATGAATTAGCAGAAAGGAAACAGAACCCTAGAGTAAGAAGCAGATTTGGATAATGAGAGGAAAATGAAAAAGATCCATCTAGCTGTTTTGTGCTATAGTGTTTGCAGACACAAACGGCTAGTCAACTCAAGTAAAAGAAACCGAGCTCGTGATCCAAGACGCTCCTTCTCGAGCAAACAAAATTATAATCAAATTTCCGAAAAAAAGACAGTAAACAAAAGGCAGAGGAAGAAGAAGAAAGGAAATAGTAGAAAGAGTGAGGACAAATGCAGAATTTTATGGAGCAGAATGTCGGTATTCTTGTGTGTTGTGTGTGCTTGTCGGATTTAACACATAGACAGGAAAGAAACTGGGGGAGCTGAGGAAGATAGTGATGATAAGAGCATTAATGACAAAGGGTGGAGCAGCATTAATGGAGGCTTTGTTAAAATCTCAGAAGACTTGATATGGCAAGAGATTTCAAAGAATCTTTTACTTCTTCTTCTTCTCTTTATGAAAGATACAGTAAATTTAGAAGGGTGTGGGTCACCAAAAAACAATCATAAAGCCAAAAATGTGCACTCAATTTGATGAAAGATCGTTCCTTTTAATGAGCAATTGTCTGAGTTTCTCTTTTCTTCTTTACTGTAAAATACTAATTAGTAAGAAAATGAAATTTTGAATTTAAATTTGGTACAGATAAAGTATGATTATTGATTTATAATTAGTATGCAAATGCAGTTTTGGACCTATGGTTGACTCATAGAAGATGCCGCTAACACATGTTTCCTCTCCTTCTTACCGATATTTGTGTGTGATTAGATTCCATGTCTTGTTAATTCACCAAACTACCCTTCTTTATGACAAAACGAGGCTTTTGCTTTACGAAACTTTGTCCGGTAGACCGTAGATGTAGCTTTCGTTTAAAGGGCAATTGCGGCAATAAAATACAATATCATTCCCAACCATATAATAGTATATCAAACTAAGATGATCTAATCAGCCATCTAAAACATGAAGTCACAATGTTTTAAGATTGTAGATACTAGATAACACAAAAATGCCTTCAGCGCAGTGGAATTATAAGGGCAAGTAGGTCTTTTCCTTTCAGCAAAGGTAGTGATTATGCTTTGTTAAAGGCATGGAGAAAATTAAAAACAAAAAAGGCGAAAGCTCTTAGTGGGTCCACACTGAAGGTCCCACAGGTCTGTCTAGTCTCAAAGACCGGACCATTCTATTAAATAACAATTGTTTTTGTATAACATGCGTCATTATCTTCATAACTCTATAGATGTTTCTTCACTCTTGTTTGAAAAAAACTGTTAACTACTAAAGTAGGCACTAATTAAAGTTTAATGAACCAACTATGATCACATCAAATTTTGATTAGTGCCCACTTTTGTTAGCATTTTCATGATATTACTATTAGAAAACCAAGCCTAGTCTTCGTATAACATAGTCCAAACCTAGTTTTGATGTACTGTAGGTTTTCAACACTTATATAGTACAAAGGTACAACCCAAAGTAAACTAAATAATTAAAAAGTACCATCATTTTCATTTCTCCTATTTATTACTTTCAATACAGCACAAACAAAAGGAATGGAACAATGCAGGCTCTAATATTGATGAAGTGATGCTGCTTTATAGTCAAAAAGAGACTTAACAATACAAAATTGGGGATTAAGACAGAGGACGCTTTATAGGAGAAAGAAGACAAGACAGAAGAGTGCATGGAAAGGGAATGGGAAGACTGAAAGAGCATGTGAGACGAGGAGACCTGGACATTAAGATACCTACATCTAACGTTAGGACAACGTTTTTGGGACCATTGCAAGGTTTTTGGTTTCGGACATCAACATCCCTTTCTCACCAGAAACCAAACAAGTTTTCCACCACAAGTTGTGTGCATAACAGAAATGCGATAGATATTCAAGATAAGCAAGATCAACAATTTGTTTTTAGAGATTCTTCAGTCCTAAGTTTACCCATCTATCATGTTCTTCTATCCAGAGATGCAACAAGAAAACAGACCAAATAATATATGAATCATATATGGTGGAATTAGGGAATCTGAGAATCTGGGTTATGCTGAGTTTGTTGGCATTTTAAAGCTTACATATTAACTGATAACAAAAAAAAGGACGAACCTTGGCAATTTTTCATGAGCTATCTTCTCGTTTCTTATCATGTGAACAAGATTCCAAGTACGAGATCACGAGATCAGCTGCTTTGCAACCAGATGCTATTGATTTCCCAACAGAGAGCCCGCCCCGATGATTACCTGTTCATTTTGGTCCATGCACAATAGAAAAATAAGTGCACTACACCGTGTGAGAGCCATAGATGTGATACACTCATAATCATGTACTGTATCTAATGCTCTTTTTTTATGAGACTGAAACTTAAACTGAAGTTACCTGCGTAGAAGAATCCAGGTAGATCTCTTTCCATCTTGCCTATTCCTTCCAAGACTGAATCATAGCTGCTGTCATACAACGGGAATGCTTTGCTCCAATAGTAATGGCTGCAATTAATACAAATTGTTGAATTTATAAGGGTGATCTCCTCTTTCGTACACCAAAACGGTCAAATAAAAACTCCACATACTTGACAAAGATGGGTTCGCCTTCAACCCCCAACAGTCGCCGAAGGTCAGAAGTCACAACTTGTTTTAATTCATCTCTACAAGATAGCACCAAACAAGGAAAGTGATCAGAATCAGGTGAAGTAAGAAACTAAAAGAAATAGTATAAATGCCTCAGTACTTTGCAGCTTCCAAACTGTCCTGCCACACATTTGTCAGCAACTAAGTAGCTTAACTTAACATGGCTCAGGTTTGTGTTGGACTCCTCTAAAAATTAAAGCAGTCAGATTTCTCTTACGTGGAAGCTTTGGCTAGTTCCTGGTTCCTGCTCCCACCAATGAAAGTTGTGTATAGATGAAGGTCACTGGGGCACCGATCTGGAAACATCATTGAGGAAAAGAGTGTACCTGTGTATATAAAGTGTAGAATAATTATAAAAGAGAAATATAGGGTTATTTGTTTGAAATGGCCTAAGAAACCAACAAGTTACCTAGAGTTTTGAACCCATGCGTCTGCTCCTTCGATGGAATGAGTACCCCAAAACCTTCGAGAGGTCTCTTTACATTCTCCTTTCTAAATGTCGTGATCATAACCGAGAGGGGCATGTAATTAATCTGAGAAATAAGCAAGATGAACATCGTGATTGCAATTAACTTGGCATAAATAGTACATGTAACAGCTAACAATCATGCGATGAAGTCATTATCAGTATTTGAACTAGAAAAGTCTAAGGCAACGCGGAAGGATGGACTAGCAGTCTTGATGTAGAACTAACGGCCTCAAACAAAAAAATTTGAAAGTAGGATAAGAGTTACCTCAGGGAGAAAATTTAGCTGAAAAGGTTCCCCTCCTTTCATAACCTTCATCTCCTTCACATTGTACAGTGGAGCCTATGGTACATAGAATTTCTTTTTCAATTGAGAGGTTCTGTAATTTATATCAAACACCCCATAAAAACACCACTAACCGTCATGATTACAGCATCATAATGGAAGTCTTGTTTCTGCATCTCATTATGCGTAACACAGGACAGTGACCAATTCTCCTGTCTAGAACCTGAATTGTAAGACAAAGAGAGAACCTTGGAGTCTAAACTGAGCTCATCATGTGAGAGATCTTTGGACAACATATCAGGAAGAATCTGCAATGTCCCAAAGAAGAAACATATAAATAAAGATCTAGAGCAGGGAAAACTAGTTTGCATGTTCTAGAATCTGGTCTTCATCTCAAAATCATCACCTGCATCCCTCCCTTAAAAGAGAACGACCCGCGTGAACCCTTTTTTGTGGCAGTAGAACTCCTTTTTTCTCCACTTTTACCGGCTTTAGCTGCAAACTTACTTCTAATTGCACCGACTATAATAGAGCCAAAACTGAAAAAGAAACATATTATTTGTTTAGCAACTAATTTGGAGAACAGTTAAAGACCTCATCAGCATGAAAAAAGTACTGAACCAGATAGAACTCATGTCTATCCCAAAATAATGAAACTACTGTTGTTTACTTTTCCGTCAATCATATAACACACTGAGGGAATGACACAAGTAACGGAAAAACCAACCCAAGACCTGACTGCATCACCCTAGTCCCTAGAAGCACAAAAAATTATTTCAAGTGGAATTCATATAATATACCTTTGCTCTACATTCCAGAGATCGGGAAAAGAATGCTTCATCTGTTCATAAATTGTGGAGAGAGCTTTAAAAATGAGGAATACCAGTAATGACAAAGAAAATATGGTAAGTGCAAAGTTGCTCACTGAAAGGGAATCAGGGTCCGCAGCACTTGTTCCACCAACAAAGGGATCGATGAGATAGTCCACAACCTTAAAAATCAGAAACATAGAAAGGGATGCATGAAAGGAAGATCACAGACATCTGAAATTAATAAAGACAGTTCAGAATTGGTATTGGCAAATGCATAGAAAGGTGAAACAAAACAAACACGTGATATAAGAATGTTCTATCCAAACCTAAGATTAGGTAGCAACAAACCTCTTGTCCAAAATGGCGCTGAAAGAACCCGCTTACACTACAGCAGAGCAGAGAAAATGGAAAGTCAAGTTTAGAATCTTCTGAGACTAAAATTGCTGATGGTCTAAGCAAGAAAATAGAGTCACCTTTCTGCTGCAGATGCGTCTGCCACTCTTGAAGACAAATCACTTTTCTTCCATAACAATGGTTCCAGAAAGATTTGAAACTGCAAGTAAGACCTAGTATCTTTAAGGATTTTTGAAAGATTGATAAGATAATAGCACGTTTGTAGAGGAGACTTCTTCATTCTGGTGGCACTCCACAGAAAGTTATACACAGTACAAGTACAAATAAGAAGCCCCAAACAATCATTGACATAAGTCCTTACAGTGTAATGAATAACTAGTGCACCTCTAACTCGTAAAATGTACCTTAGACTGGGTAGAGAGCACGCTACTTGTGATCAACGCTATAGGATTGGTGGGTAACTAGAATGAAAACAGATAATACATCAGCACCTTAGATAGAGAGGAAGACGTTGTTAAATGAAGAAGCAGCAATCCAAAAGTACAAGGAAACAATCAGCACTTACCATCACAGGTAACCCGTTCCGCACAATATAGCGTTTCTTCTGTGAAAGTGGCTGAAACAATAGAGAAAATGCTCTATTAATAGGATGAGAAACACAACGAAATCAACAATAAGTATCTCTATATGATCCATAACCAAAGAAATTACTCACAAACTGCTGTTTCTCACGAAGCCCGAGATCATCGAGCAAACTCCCAACTTCTGGGTCAGCCTCAGTCTACACATGCGATCAAGAAAAAAGAAATATCCATGCCATCATACAGACCAAATGAAACAGATGTGTCTAGCAGTTCTAAAAACTTGAAGTAAAACAGCAAAATACCATAGTGTTAGCTCCTTCATCCCAAATCAAACCATTATGCATAACACTTCTCAGCTTCCCACCAACTCTTCCATCAGCTTCAAACACAGTCACATTCACACCCTTCGATTTCAACTTGTGTGCAGCCGCAAGACCACTTGAAATAAAAATAAAAATCATGAAAAGAATTGAGGAAACAACATATCTGTGAGGAAATTTATCCAACAAAAATCGGAGCACAAACTCAAAAAAAAGATCACACCAAAAAGTGGAAAGTTATAGAAAAATTAGGACAAGCAGCAGCATTTCATGTCACAATTAGAGACGAGAAACAAACAATGCAGATGATAATTAGGTCGGTCTGTGAAAATTACCTTACACCCGCACCTACGACTGCAACTCTTTTGCCTGAAACTGCTTCAAATTCTAACCAACCAAACAAAAATCAAATTACAGACAGTTCGAAATTCTCAAAGCGGAACTTGAAATTCTAATGAGAAATTAAAAGTATTCTCACTTTGATCATGATCGGGTACTGCGTCAGACGCCATTGTTATCTGGTAGAATTTAGCGTCAAATCTCTGAGTAGAAAGAGCACAAAGCAAGAAAGAAATAATAATAAAAAGTCACAACGGCAACGAATTACTGCAACAAACTCTGTCGTTTTATTTTCTCAGCCCAATGGGCCTTCTTGTAAAAAAAACAGGCCTTGGCTAAGGTTTTTTTTTTTTTTTTCTTGACAATTTATTAGTCGTCTACTAGTGTTCAACCAATATTTTTTGTCTTTGCACATGAAAATTCGAACCAAACCTACACTTTCTCTTTTGGTTATTTTGGATGATCCAGATTGCAACAGAACTGGCAAAGATTAGTCGAATTCAATTTTATTTTCGCCTCGAGTGGTACATTATAACCATATTCGCATTCTCCAACTTATCGTGAATTTAGTTCTACCATAAGTCAAACTCCTAGTATTGGTCACTAAAAGGTTAGGAACTTTGAACCCATGTTTTTGGACTGGATGACCAAAACATGAAAATAACATAAATTTACTGTATCTGTATGTATTTGAACTTCCAAACTTAGTATATACTTGGCGGCGCAGAGAATATTACATTTGGTAAATAACTCAAGTCAAGTCATCAACAATCACCGATCTTATCCCAATATATCTTCCCGACCAAAAAGCTTTAGCTTTTGTGGTTTTTAAAAGCAGAAGCTTTTGTTTATTATAGTTTGGGTTTGGGCAATTAAAGGAATGGTAAGTTTGTTGGCAGTTATCGTCGTAGTTATTTAATCAATGAAATGAGAAAAGCACCTTTTCTTTATGAGATCTTAATTACTTTTATTATGAAAAAGCATGAAACATTACCACCAATAATTGCTTTTTATGGAGCATACCTTCTTTGAATATGAACTAGCTTAGAGAAAAAATGCTTAATTAATTAACTGTGTTGTGATTACGAGAACATTATGTGGCCCATTTGTGCAAAATCTACAATGTCAAATTTGAGTCTTGAATTTTAATAGATTTGGAACAATCGCATGGATGGGATTAAAAGGAGAAGTAGTCAGATTGCTTTAAGGTAAGTCCAAATGTCTTTTTGAAGATTTAATTAGTATCACTAATTAGACATGATATTTGCTTGCTCCATGGAACTTTAAGAATGAAGCAAAACCAATTTAATTACTTAATCTCTGCCGCCAAATGTGAATTTGAAATCATATCTTTTGATTACACGTATAATCATGTGTGTTTTGTCTTTTATTATCCTTTTCAAATTTCAAAACTTAAATAGTAACAAGTCCTACGATGTTTGGTGCAAGCTGTTTCCTTTTTGCCACTTTTAATTATATTCCATTGGCATTGTTTGCTTACACTTTCTTAACATCCTAAATTAAGAAGAATGGACCCAAGAAACTCAAAGTTTAAAAAACTGTAAAGGATTTGAATTTTGAATATTTGATTCATCGGATAGAGTTTCAAGACCGATTAATCCTAGTTTATATTTTTTTTCTCGTGTTTATGCAGAAGTTTAATTAAGTTGGACAAATAATTGGTTACTAAACGTTGTATTTAGAGTATGAATGGTTCATCCGCTAGCACCCGGAGCGATTGCTATTGCGGGTGGTAACGGTTATTGGCGGTTTGTAACAATCACAACAACCGCTTTATATCATTTTGTACCGTTCTACATCCCTCAAATCCAAAAACTGCTTCCCATAAGTGTTTGCGATAGAGAGCGATTGCAGGTGGCTGAAAAAATATTAAAAAATATTTAACTAAAATTTACATAAATTTATATGGAAACAAGTATATATATATATATATATATATATATATAAAATATATATCTCCAATTCAAGTTACGTAAACTCATCCCATTACAAATATAGCACACAAAATTTAACATTTATATTCCACATAAATCTATCACATATTTTTTACTTTAACTAATATACTAGTAGTATAAAAATCGATACACTCAAACCTAATATATAAAACTTGTATCAGTGCACAATATTCTTAAGAGAAGACGGTATCATATTTTTCCCTTTTGCTTTATTTTTCTAATACTAATTTGTTTTTCTTCTTTAACAGTATTTTGTCATATTGATACTGCAATTAGAGACATGGCTTTAAACCAAAGGAATTTTGACTCTAATACAAAAAACGTAAGTGAATTATACATACATAGTTTATAAATTATCGGACTGAAATTACTTGATTTTTTAATTTTATTTTCAGAAATTTATGTGGTCAGATGAGCTTACATACAAATTACTTGAACGAGTAACTATAGAGAAATAAGATGTGGCCAACAAGGGACTTCATTCTGGTCTTTTCAAAGAAAAGATCATAAACAATTTTAATGATCAATTTGGAGTAGATTCAAGCAAAAAATCGGTTGGATTATTTGAAATTTTTTTATAGCATTTATAGAACCAATCCTGAAGATCCATGTCTTACAATAAATTTGTACAATTTGGCACACTATGTTATACAATTTTAGTGATACACCCAATGCATGAAGTGGTTTTAGATAATTATAGTGGTTTATTTTTGGGGTTTTTAATATTTAATAATATCCAATTAGAGATTTTTATTATTGTAATAAAAATATTTTTTAATTAGAATGATTTGTAAACATTTTTATAGTTATAACTTTTATATATATATATGAACTCCAAATAGACAACATAATAGTTCAATAAATAGAAATAATTATTTGGAATGAAGTTGTAAACTCTACGAAAGAGAAACAATTTGTAAAATCAAGTTCTCGTGATTGAAATTCATTAAAAATATATATATATATATATATATATATATATATATATTTCAATCTAAGTGATATATCATATACCATACAAGTTACTATATAATTAAGTTATCAAATAATAGGAGTAGAATTACGAGTACTTGCGAGTCAGATAAGAAAAGCAGGTAATGAGACATGTACCGAGACGGATAATTGAAAAAAAAAATACTTGATATCCGACCCTTACTCACGGATAATGAAATTATAAAACCATTTATCCGACTTGTAAGTCACGGGTATCTATTTTCTTGAAATAGGTATGAGTCGGATAACGATTAGAAAACAGATAACGGGTATTCGTCCCCAGTCGTACGCAAAAGAAACCAATATATACTTTTCAAAAAAAAAAAAAACCAATATATTGATGACAAAAGAGTGGACATGATTCACAACACTCAACATAAAGAATAACTATATATACATTAACTACTAAATGGCTATTAAGATATTTGGTGTTCATCATTTTGTTAGAGTTTAAAATTTTCAGCAACGTATGATTAGCTCCCAAATATGATCAACACAGATTAAGGAAATTAGGAGAGGTGGTCCGTGCTTTGTCCTAACTCTAACCCGAATTTTTGGAAATGATTCGAACCGCGTATTTTCCTAACTTTTCTCTGGGCCCATGCTTTTTCCTTTGTGGGCCGAGCCGGTGAGTAATTATTTCTCTCTCTCTTTTTTTGTGATTTTTTTTTTTTAAACCAATTGGCTCTTTTTTTTCCATCTGAATCATTGATACAAAATATATACAAAATGTCTGGTGTAATACAAAAAGTGAAAAAACCAACAACCAGAACAAAGAAATAAAACATCAGAACTATAAAGATGGGAAAATTCTTATCATGATCTGTAAAATTGATCCAGTTTTATTGAATATTGTTTCTCCTTTTTTTCAAACTTACTGTTATGTGATCTGAAATAAGGATAAACCGATGATTAGGTTCGAAAAATCAGAGTATATTCAATATAAACATCAATCTATATTTCACTAATACATAGTTTTTATTGGATTTTTTTAAAAAAATTTAATATGAATTCAAATCAAATTGAAAACAAAAAAAAGATCAATCTGATATGTAAAATTCTTAAGAAACTAATGGTAGGTTTGATTAAAATTGAACAAAAACCAAAAGCAGATATATACAATATTATTCATATTATAAAAGATTCAGTTTAGATATAGTTATTCACAAACCTAAAATCTAAAAAAAAAACATATCTAAAACAGAACCATGAAACGAAAGCAAAAGTCCGGATCGAAAACATTTTTATGTTACATATCATATTAATCTAATTATGTTATTTTCACTCTAAATCGTTGATAAAACGTTATTTTTATTAATCCGGTGGGCTTTATGTTATTTTTAATTATATATAATCAACTCTATATCCAAAAAATATTTAGCTTATGGATTTATGAAATCTGTTGACAGAAAAAAAGATATATGAACTCTCACAATCTTAATTATTATGCAAATTCTGCTATGCGAATTGCTTAAATAAATAACAATACAAGTAACGACGTGTTTAGTCAATGAAAGAAGTTTGATATCTTGCATATTTGAATTATATCGTAATTATTAAAACGGAATCAATTATCGAACATGTAATTTTCATGTTGCAATCTGGATCAGGAGTTTTCCAAACATGAATTGCCCAAACTAGAATCCGATGAAATCACGTTCCTTTGGTCAACTCATTGTCACTAAAACCATATAGTAAAATAATATAATAAATAGACTAAATCGTACACCCTGTACTTTTTTCTTAGTTTTTGATGATGTAAAAATAAAGAGTTAATTCCTCGATTGGTAATTTTTTTTTGGTAAAGTTTAAAGGTTGTAAGTTGGAATTATTATCGGGATGAAACTATATAGTATACTCTCATCCTGGATCTATCTGAGGAAATATACGGTCTTCATAATGTCTCTTAGAGCATCCTCATCAGTAGAGTTTAAGAGAAAGGATCAGTAATATAATAATAATATATTGTATTGTTAATTTACTGAAGAAGTTCTCAAGTGTGTTTGACAGACACATTATATTGACTCTCTCTCTTGATTTTTCTGATCCTCATCCCATTTTTTTTTTTCTTTTCTTTTTTTGTTAGAGCCTCCCTCTCATCCTCCCAATGGAGATGCTCTTAGTTATTAAAAAAAAAAAGTTTAGCCAGTATGTGAGAAGAACACAAATACTAATTCGATATGTTCTTTCCCTTCTCGCTGATGCGTACTCATAAATACTTTACTTTAATGATAAAAATCTAGTCGTCTACCATTTCTTGAGATTCTTTTAACGAACATTGATTTATATGTCCTAAACCGACTTACGTGAAACAAGAATGATTAAGATGTGACTTTATGGATATTACCAACAAAGTCATATCTAACAAAGACATATTCCACGAGTGAGTTGTCTAGTGGTTGATGAGGAGTCAACCTCATGAGTCATGGCTAGGCTCGTGCTCGTCTTCACCGTACGTACGATTAAATTCTGGCATGGTCCTATTGTGTAATGTAAGTCTCATAAATGCAAAAATCTCCACCGACTTTCTCCTATACTCTCTCTACCACACTTTGATCTTCCTTGTATCATCCAAAGATCTCACTTACATCACTTCTCTATTCTATGTAATCGCCCACTGTTTTCATTATCTGATCTGTATTCCTCTCGAATAAGATCGTCCACGACAAAACAAAATATAATATAAGAGATTATTACAGTTATGATAATATACTATGTATAAGTTCACTATTGGTTTTTTTTTTCTGGTCAACCACTTTTGGTTATTTTAGTATTTCGAATATATATTAAAAAACACCCACCATTTAATTCACTGCGATGTATTTAGCATAAGGCCAAAAAACACATGGTCAAATATCTCAATTCAATAAATATAAATATAGAATGAAAAATAAATGACCAAAGAACGTAATCCGAGAGACATAGCTAGTTTACTTGAGAAGGGAAAATGTAGGCTTTGTAGCTCTAGGGGTGAGCAAAAGAGTATGGACTTACATCACAGAATAAAATAAAGTTTTGTGTTGAGAAGTTTCTACTTATAACAAATATGAACAATATTCCTCTCAACAAATTCCTATCTAACTTTCCCATTTATTACACCCTTTAGTTTTGTTTTACTTATGCATTTTTTCTCAACTAATAATTTACCTAAACAAACTCCTCATCTTACATAGCATTGCCATTTTAGATAATTTCAAACCAACTTTCAACCCATAAAAGTTTCAAACATTTCTTTTTAGGAAGGGGGGTATCTTATGAATGAATTATTTTATGAATGCATAGATGTATAATATTCTCAAATGTATAAAATAGAACTATGGTTTGTAATATAGTGATTTGTGTTAAAGTTATCATTATCGACGCCTAAATTCGAATTTAGTTCAGCATATATTTCATGTTGTTGGTAAATAAACAAAATATGTAAAAAGGGTGTAACAATTAGTGTGGTTGGGGAACACCTTTTATTACCCCCTAAGACATAAATGGGATATTTTTATCTTTTATATTAACTTGTAACTGATTCACGTTTCGTGAAGATTTTTGTTTATTATGTTATTAATTATTAATTATTTTTTGTATTTCATTTTTTGTATTTATTTTTTAACATTACCCTCATTTTTTGTTGTTATTATTGTAAGATCAATATTTGTAAATAACTACGAAATTAACAATTTAACCAAGCAAGTACACAACGTTAAAAAAAAAGATAAGATCTAAGAATGGAGACGAGGTATGATCTCTTTCCTTAACTCAAAGAATCTCCCGTAGTGTGACAAATGTTTATAGATTTATGAGTCCCAGGATAAACCATAGGAAACCATATCCCAACATTGGATCATGGTTCTAACGAACATAGTAATCTACTATACTCTCGAAATCATAAGGTAGTACTTTCAGAGGTAAGAGATTGCTAGAGAGAGTTTTGTTTGACGTGTGAAAAATAATATTCGGTGCCTCCTCTAAGGCATATAGTGCATCTATTTATAGTGAGTAGAAAGTAATCTCAAGAGGTAAGAGTTTTGATAAGCTCAACAATCCAAAACGTTTTTGTCTTTAACACATCAATAGTGCAGACTTTAACACATCACCAATAGTGTGCATTAGTATGAAACGAATTGTGGCTTTATCTCTTGGTCAAAAAGATAAGCCCACTCAGACATATATAGCCCACGAGGCCCAAGAGCCAAATTGAAAGCAACGAGTCACGAGCGCGCGCGTGTGTAGTTATTCATCCTCTCTTTTCTTACTTCACTAGACTAATACAACTATTAGTCATTATATAAGCTACTTGGAATTTTTCCAAACTTTAGACGGGAGACATTTTCCCACTTAAGCTTATAAGTTTAATTAATTATTTTCATTTACTTATGGGTTGAGACCCATTTCTTATTCACACTCATATCTTATTAAAGCCCAATTAAAACTTTAATAAAATAATCTCCAACAATCCTTTATTCATTATTTGAGAGTGCACTTATGTGAAAAATATATGTGTCACACCGACATAGAAAGTTAGTTATAAAAAACGCTGATGTCAACTCTCTAATGCTAACATGGGTTGTGACATGGCTGGAGAGAAAGGGAAAGTCTGGGAAATTAGGGTTCATAGGATTTTCGATGAGAAATCCCTAAATTTCTTCGAAATTTCACCATCACATAAATGGTTCAATTAAATCACAACAATAACTTCTACGAAGCTAAATAGGTGGAGTGCTCTTTTCACTTTTTGAAAATACACAAAAAATCGTGTTTTCTAGAATAGCAGTCAATTCACGAGGATTTGTTGATGAAAGCGATTCAAAGAGCAAAGATTCGAGGAGCTAAGCAATTCAAGGATTCCGAGATGAAGAACCGAAAGGTAATTTGATCAAATCAATCAATTAAGCTTTCTTCTGGGTATCAGTTGAAGCGATTGAAGAAGTCGTCGAGCTTCAATCGCTGTTTTATGGCTTTCCTAATGCGATTTTGATTTGAATTCTTCAATGTTTATCAAAGTCATGCGAGAAGTTGATTTCTGGTTCATATAGGCGAACGACGAGGAGTGTGTTCAAGAGTATGTCCTTTACGAAGGTGATACTGTTTTTGGAAACTTTGTCGTCGTCGACTGAAAAATCATCCAAATAAATTAAAAAGCTGGTTTTCAAAAACTAGAGGAACACGAAGTTTCAGAGTCTGGTAAATAACGGGAAACTGAATCCGAGATTCTGTTAACCTGTGAGAGAAATGGGTTGAAGTTTCATCTATAAAATCGTAGAGAATCTGGGTCGTGAAACAAATTTCTAGCTTTGTTTCGGCCAATTTCCCGACGCAGCCGAAGTTCTGATAAAGCTTGAGGAGACAAGACGCGAGCTGTTCTTTTACAAGCATTGACAGCGATCGAGTTCACGAGTCTCCCCACGAGGCTAATCTCTTCAGCTACAAGTAATAGTCTCTCGCTGGAGTGAAGAACAGTGATTGAGTTTGAAATGTCATTGAGACTCGAGTCTTAAGTAAGCCTCTATTCTTGCCTCTCGGTTCTTCTCTGATAACTCTTCAGTCATTTCCAGATAATGAGCTACACATCATAAAGCCGCCATGTTTGAGGAAGTGAAATGGACGTTGACGTCGTAGCAGAACTTAGCAAAGCTTCAGAGCCGCCGGGAACATAGGGTTAGTTGAGGTGATATATGTTATATGTTCATCTAGGTACATAATCAGGGGCGGAGCCACTTGATGGTGAAGGTGGTCAGTTGACCACCATTCCTTCAAACATTTTCATTATAATTTTTTTACTTTTTTTAATATGACCACGTTAATTTTTTTTTGTCTAACCACTTTTTTTGTTTTTTTAATAATTTAGCCTATGTTTAATGGGCTACCAAATACAAAATAGTTGGGCTCAAATTTAAATACAGAGCCAATTTTAATTATGTTATATACAATTTTGCTCTTTAATTAAGTAACCCTAAGTCTAATTTTCTAAAACACACAATAAAAAAAACAGATTGACGACAACTTTTAGTCTATCTTCATCGTCTTCTGCCTTAATTGATAGAGAAGGAAAAAAACAAATCTCTCAGCCATTGTTTTCACTTTTCAGGTTAAATTTTCTTCATTAAAATTTACATATTTTAGTATTATATACAGTTATTATAATTTTGTACAAAACTGATTACATGACTTTCATAGAAAGAATGTATTGACATGTTTGATTCATGGGTTTTCTTTATGGTTTTGTAATTTATAGTAAATTAATTTGTTTTTATTCATTTTGATTTATCAGATAAGTTAATGGAACGATTTTACAAAAGAAAAGCTCCATCAACAGATTATATCGATTTGGATGATCTCCCATATGATCCTGGTGAGAGAATAGGAATCTTGGAATATAATCCTAATCAAAGAATGCTCCTGANGTTAGTGAAGCATACAGCAAAGCAAAATGAAGTTGTGAATAAAGTTGTGCTAAAGAATGCTCCTGGAAATAATCAGATGGTGTCTCCTCCAATTCAAAAAGATATTGTTCACTGCTTTTCAGAAGAAGTAGTCAATTCCATATTTCAAGAGATTGATCATGGTGTGTTCGCTCTTATGGTGGATGAATCTACTGATATTTTTAATAAAGAGCAGATGGCTATAGTTTTTCGCTTTGTCGATAAATGTGGGTTAGTCAAAGAGAGGTTTGTTGGTCTTATCCATGTGAAGGAGAAATCTTCTTTATCTCTGAAATCTGGTATTGACTCATTGTTTGCCAAATACAGATTGAGTTTGACAAATGTGAGAGGGCAAGGATACGATGGAGCAGGGAATATGAGGGGTCTACATAACGGACTGAGAGCATTGATTTCAAAGGAAAGTAGCTCTGCTTATTATGTCCATTGTTTTGCCCACCAACTTCAATTGGTTGTTGTTGCGGTTGCAAAGAAGCAACTTGAAATCGGAAATTTCTTCGATATGATTCATGTGTTAGTAAACATGGCTGGAGCTTCTTGCAAGAGAAAAGATATGATTCGAGACCATCAACGAAAGATAATTGAGGATGGAATAAGTAGTGGTGAAATCAAGATTGGAAAAGGATTGAATCAAGAGGCTTCACTTCAAAGGCCAAGAATTACGCGTTGGGGTTCTCATTATAAAACTTTATTGCGGTTAGTT
>OVAP01000060.1:0-61338 GCA_900406295.1 Aurinia saxatilis | reverse complement strand
AACTCAATCATTAAATTATTAATAAATTTAATACTAAACAATATCTAATGAGCTTTTGTTGGTCTCACCGATGGAGATGCTCTAAAGATGTGCATCACAAAGGGACTAAAAACGTTCTTTTATTCATAAATTTTTACCCATCCAGTGACACACTAGAACAGAGAAAGAAAGAACGTAAAAATCAAATAACTAAAAGCTGCAAACCCGATGGCTCATAAGCCTAGAAAAGACCCTTCTAAACCAGTCAATAACCAACTTCAACAGCCTTCATAACCACTTGGCTCTATAACTCATCATGGTCATCTTCACCATCTCCCCCGGTTTTCTCATAAACCGACTTAATAATCGGGTTACAAACCGACTCAACCTCCTTCAATTTCTCATCATAATCATCCTTCTCTGCATTCACATTCTCCTCTAGCCACTCCAACGCCTCCTTCAAAGCCTCTTCCATCTTCTCTTTATCGTCCTCACTTATCTTCTCCGCAAGCTTCTCCTTATCAGTCAATGTACTCTTCATGTTGTACACATATGTTTCAAGCTTGTTCTTTGCATCAATCTTCTCCTTTACGATCCTATCCTCCTCAGCAAACTCCTCTGCTTCTCTAATCATTTCGTCTATCTCTTCTTGTGTCAAACGACCCTTATCGTTTGTTATTGTAATCGTCTGTGACGTCTTTGCAACTTTATCTTCTGCCTTCACCTGTAGAATCCCATTTGCATCCACTTCGAAAGTAACCTCAATCTGTGGCACTCCCCTGAAAGGTAGGTTTGTTTCTTGCATAGTAAGTAAACCAAGAACATAATTAAAACCAAACCACTATGATCATAGCCAAAAGATTGAATGTTTACCTTGGAGCAGGAATAATGCCGGTGAGATCAAAGTTCCCGAGCTCGCGGTTATCTTTAGTTAAGCTTCTTTCGCCTTCATAGACCTTGATGGTCACACTAGTTTGCTGATCCTGATAAGTAGTGAACACTTGAGACTTCCTCGTTGGGATCGCCGTGTTCCTTGGAATAACCTTTGTCATTACACCTCCCACTGTCTCAATACCGAGGCTCAATGGCGCAACATCAAGAAGCAGAATATCTATATCAAGAAAGTTAGGTTTTGTGCAATTTAAAACATCTAACAAATGTTGTCATAGAAAGAGTTAATGAGTCACTTACTTTGTGTTCCTTCTCCACCTTCACCACTTAGTATCCCACCTTGGACTGCAGCACCATATGCCACAGCCTCATCAGGATTAGTCCCTTTATTCGGTTCCTTGCCATCGAAGAAATCTTTTAACATCTGCTGAACTTTGGGGATTCGAGTGCTTCCTCCAACAAGAACAATCTCGTCGATATCAGTTTTCTTCAATCCCGCATCTTTAAGAGCCTTCTTCACTGGCTCCATCGTCTTCTTGAACAAATCCATGTTTAGTTCCTCGAATTTCGCTTTCGTTAAAGGCTCAGAGAAATCAACTCCATCAAAGAGTGACTCAATTTCAACGCGGACTTGGTGCTGGTTACTCAAAGATCGCTTTGCACGCTCACATTCGCGCCTTAGTTTACCAAGCGCTCTGTGATCCTTGCTTATGTCTTTATTATACTTCTTCTTGATCAACTGAATGAAATAGTCCATAACTCTGTGGTCAAAATCTTCACCACCAAGATGAGTGTCTCCACTTGTGGACAAGACTTCAAAGACTCCATTGTCTATAGTAAGGATACTAACATCGAATGTTCCACCACCAAGATCATATACTAGGATGTTTGACTCGCCACCTTTTTTGTCTAGACCATAAGCTATGGCTGCACCTGTTGGCTCGTTGATTATACGAACCACATTAAGCCCTGCTATTGCTCCTGCATCCTTTGTTGCTTGCCTCTGCGCATCATTGAAATACGCTGCAGAACAAACCAAAGAAGCAAGATTATCAATAGAGTCAATACAAAAAATTGTTCTAGAATTAGCAGACTAGACCGCAATCAATAGACTATTTTGTTCGATCCGGTACTACCATTAATCTCTAATTATAATTAAATCATTACCTGGAACCGTGATGACGGCATCTTTGATCTTCTTTCCCAAGTAAGCTTCAGCAGTTTCCTTCATTTTAGTTAGTATCATAGCACTTATTTCTTCAGGGCTAAACACTTTCTCTTCACCTTTAACCTTCACTTGAATATAAGGCTTCCCATCTTTATTCACAACCTTGTAAGGCAAGAACTTGATATCTCTCTGTACTTCAGGATCATCAAATCTGTAACACAACATTCCAAAAACATGAATAAATAAAGCTCAAGATTATATATGGACTGGACTATACACTAGGAAACAGAACACTCACTTTCTTCCAATCAGACGTTTAGGGTCGAAGATGGTCCCTTCCGGGTTCTTGGCTGCTTGATTCTTAGCAGCTTCTCCGATGAGACGCTCGGTATCAGTAAATGCAACCCAAGATGGTGTAATTCTGTATCCTTGATCGTTTGCTATGATTTCAACGTGGTTGTTATGATACACACCAACACATGAATATGTAGTCCCTAGATCTATCCCTATCACCGTCCCGAGTTTCTCCTCTTCGCCTTTTATCGCCACACTTGACATCAACACTGCCCAAATTCATAAGCAAACATATTACTCATACTGTATGAGTCATACATAACTAGTGTACTCGAAGATAACATCGAAGTAGTTGAATACTAGTATACTACAACAAATCAATCCAAACACAGTAGAAATTTCTGATAGACAAACCCGAAATACAAATATTGCTAAATTAAGTAATCGATGATGTACAAAGTTCTTATCAAAAGAGGAAAACATGTACAAGAAAATTTGTTTTAAATGATAATTTACCAAAAGAAGCAATCAGAAGGACCAAAGAGGCAAGAGATCTGTTCGTCATCTTCGTTATGTAGATCTCTTCTTCGAATAAGTTTGCTTGCGTAGAGATACTAGTTTGAATTTTATGAAGTTCCTAATCTGTTTATTTATATGATGCTCCACTACCATTTGTATTTAACCTGCTGACTATTCTTTCCAATCATTACTTGACACGTAAGCTTTTATCAACGATTCTGTGTTGGCGCACTCCTAACTTCTTTTAACACGTAAATCGTCCAATCACTTGTAGACAGGTGTCTCTAAACTATACGCATAACCAAAACCAACTGTACCGTTGTGAATGGTTATAAACGGTTAATCTTAAATATATATACGATATGATTAAAAAAAAAATGTTAATCGTAATTAACTATATTAAAACTATCGGTTAACCGCAAAATTGTAACCGTAACTATTTTATAATATAAAATAATATACCAAATTTCTTCCTATTTATACTACATTTTCAAAATTAATTAATGTATGATATATATTAAATAAGTTACTTTTAACAAATATAGCTACAGACAACAAATTAATAATATTACACTAACAATAAAAGAAAAACAATTTGATATATTTAAAATTAGTGAAAATGTTTTTCATGAAATAGTAAACGCGTTAAAAGCTATTTTGGAAATAATATATATATATATATATATATATATATATATAACAGTTGATAATAAATAAATAAAAGATCATGTGTGCTTTTGTAGTCTTGTTTTTCTACTTTTTTTTTTTTGTTAAAGTAGTAATGTTTTTTAATATTGACTAAACCATAAATGCTATAATGAGGTACTAGATAGTAAGTTAGATATGTTGGGTATTTTGGCATGAAAGTTTTTAATCATGCAATCAGTTAACTATTTAATGTTTATTATATTATTTAAATTACTTCATTTTTACTTATTTATTTTAATTTATTATTTTTATAATCTATTATCATGCGGTTTTAGTCTTTTCTTAATTCAATTTATAAAATATTTAACAAATAAAAAATATATGTTCAAATCACACAATCTAACACTCCCTCTGTTTCTTAAAAAGTGTCGTTTTAGACTTATTTTTTCGTTTCACAAAGAGTGTCGTTTTCATTTTCCAATATAATTTTTAATACTAAATACCTAATTTAACCTCAAATCAAATAAGAATATGAACAGACAACTTATTATTTGGGGGAAAAGCAGAACTTTTAATATGTTTTCTTAATTTGTGCGCAAAGAATTAAAACGACACTCTTTAAAAAACGGAGAGAGTATCTAAAGTTCACAAATACACATAATTAACAACTAGTAGAACCGGAACGGGTGATAAGCTAAAAATCAAAGTTTAAATATATAGTGAAATATTTATTTATTGCCTTATTGTTTAAATTTTATTTTTTATTATTCTATTTAGATAATTATAAACACATCAAACCGTATCTAACCGTGACCGTATTTACTAGAACCGTATTTAATCATAACCATTTTAACCGTCTATTAAGTGGTTAAAAATAAGTTTAAAAAAATTATAATTGTAAACAGTGGTTAAATAATCTTAACCGCGATCATGCTACATCTCTATTAGTACTAATGACACGTAAAGGATCCAATAATTGGTACACACATGTCACTAAACTGTCAACATATAAGATTAGTACTACTGACACACTTTATTTATGATTAAATTATTAAACTTATCTTAAAACTTTGTTAAAATATTTTCATTTTAATGCTACCAAATTACCATGATAATGTGTCTACAATTTTCATTTTATTAAGTTGTATTGTATATATTGAAGTTTTTAAAAAATCTTTTGACCTATCAATGACCTAGTAATTTTTTAGAGAATATTCAACATCACTGATTGAATGTAGGTATTATTAACACGGTCATGTGTTCAACAGTGATTCCAAAGTTTATAGAAAAGAAGAGACTATAACTGAAGAAAAAAAAAGAAGAAAATATCCGAAATACTTATGTAATTTTTTTTTTGTAACTTAAAAGAATTAATGATTCACTTGGCAGCCGAGGTGATTTTTCATTTTCTGCTATATATTAATTAATGAATTTTAATGTGATGCCAAAAACTAATGCACATGCAAGAGGTGAGGTGTAATTTGGAAGAACATGGCTATTGATAAACCACTCCCTTAATTTATCGCCTACATGATAATATATGCATAGAAACACATGGACGAACTTTGCGATTGAGTAACTACTCCTTGTTTTGTATGTTTATTGAAGCAGAATCAAAGTACAATAACAATAGGATAGTAACAAAATAGGCACACCAACCGTAGTGGCGGCCCCTTGGTATTGACTTGCTTTCACTCTATTAATCAAATACCTTATAAACATGCTATTAATCAAATAGTGGTGGTAAATTCGGCTTTTGGGATATAATCCCATGAGTTACAAAAAAAAAAAAAAAAGAATATTTATTTGGTAAACCTATGATTGATACCTTTAGGAAAACTTGAAATGGCAGGAGGGTACTATAGTCAACCAAAATTAGTTGGTTTTGTATATATTAAGGGGGTATTAACATACAAAACAGAGCATGTATAATGTAATTGTATCAAATATGGAAGGCAAGCCAGAGAAGAAGATGGAGGAAGAAATGAAACCTTGTCCAGAAGCAGAGGAAACCTCACCATGCAAAGCCACTGGCTCAGGCAATCCTGATCAGGACTACGTCGAGATCACGTTCGAGATGCGAGACGAGGGCATCAGTAAAGTGAAGCTGGAAAGGAATAAGCCCATGGCGATGGCGACTCTTCGGTCTGTTGTTTCGGGGAAACTAAAAACAATGGTTAAGTCGTTGTCGTTCGTTTCACCCAGGCTCGATAGGAGTAAGTCAGGAGCTATGTTTGCTCTTAGAGGTTTGAGGTTTATAGCCACAAACGACGCTGTTGGTAGAGGTTGGGATGAAGTCGAAAAGAGATTCGATGAGTTGGCTGTGGAAGGGAAGCTCCCTAAATCCAAATTTGGACATTGCATAGGTAAAAATGTCTCCTATCTTTTTTTTTTAAATTAATATTTTGTATTACACTGATCATAGTCTAAATTATCCATATAATAATCTTAGCAAGTATTACCACTGATCATAATTTTAGATTTTTTTGGAAAGAGTATATACAATATTTTTAGTGAAACAGGAATGGTCGAATCGAGTGAATTTGTGAACGAGCTTTTCGACACGTTGGTCCGAAGGAAAGGGACTACGGCATCATCGATTACTAAGACCGAATTATTCGAATTCTGGGAGCAGATCACTGGAAATAGTTTTGATGCTAGGCTACAAATCTTTTTTGATATGTAAGTATGGTTCTTATCTCCCTAATTGTTTATGGTGACTTTAAAGGATAATGCATTAAGTATCACAGGACATTAAGATTGATTCGTTATTTCTTTGTAACTGAAGGGTGGACAAAAACTTGGACGGACGTATTACAGGAGAAGAGGTTAAGGAGGTGAAAAATATATTATTATTGATCTCAGTTTCGTTACGTTGCGAAAAAATTTACAACCACAGTCCACAGTTTTGTTTTGACTTATTTGTGGATTTATAGATAATTGCTCTAAGTGCTTCGGCTAACCAACTATCAAAGATTCAAGAAAAGGTAGATGAATATGCTGCTTTGATCATGGAAGAACTCGATCGCGACAACCTCGGATATATCGAGGTTCGTTGTCTAATATATACAATGGTTGCACTTGATTAACATAATTTATAAATTCAGTTTCAGTCATTTTTTATGGATTCAGTAAATATCAGATAACTTTAGCTAAGGCAGATGAATTCTCATGTGTTAAAAATGATATAGTATGTATTTGAGCTATGGTTTGTTTGCAGTTACACAACTTGGAAACATTGCTTCTCCAAGTTCCAAGCCAATCAAACAACAGTTCATCGTCGTCCCCGAACAAACGTGCACTCAACAAATTATTGAGCCAGAAGCTCAAACCAACCAAAGAAAGGAACCCACTAAAAAGATGTGCTAGGAATATATCATACTTCTTCTTGGAAAATTGGAAAAGGATTTGGGTGGTAACATTGTGGATATCCATATGCATTGCTCTATTTACTTGGAAATTTCTCCAATATAGACACAGAGCCGCGTTCAAGATTTTGGGCTACTGTGTGTCCGTGGCTAAAGGCAGCGCAGAAACCTTGAAATTCAACATGGCTCTCATTCTCTTCCCTGTTTGTAGAAACACTATCACTTGGCTAAGGACCAAGTCCAAGCTTGGCTCCGTTGTTCCATTTGATGACAATATCAATTTCCATAAGGTATACGCATATGAGAATATCTTAGTAATTTTCTAGTATCATATTTATAAACGTTATTATTATTATTATTTTTAATCATTAGTTAGATGAGAGTTAACTATATGTATTTTTGTTGAAGAATTCTAACAATTTGCCCATCTAGGTTGTTGCATTTGGGATCGCGATTGGAGTAAGCTTACACGCGATCTCTCACTTGGCATGTGATTTCCCGCGGTTGCTGCATGCTAAAAATGTAGAGTTTGAGCCAGTGAAGAGGTTTTTTGGGTACGAAAGGCCGAATAATTACTGGTGGTTTGTGAAAGGAATAGATGGATGGACTGGAGTCACTATGGTGGTTCTAATGATAGTGGCCTACGTCTTGGCCCAGTCATGGTTCAGACGCAACCGAGCCAAGCTACCAAAATCTTTGAAACGTTTGACTGGTTTCAACGCATTTTGGTACTCACACCACTTGTTTGTCATCGTTTATATGCTTCTCCTCGTGCATGGCTATTTTATTTACCTCTCCACGGAATGGTACCAAAAAACTGTACGTAGATATTTTTCTCAAGTTCTAACTAATTTCAATATTTCCCAAATAGTATTGGCGAATCACATAATGGAATTTTTGTTTTGTTCCTTTTCTTTTGTTTGGCAGACATGGATGTATTTAGCTGTTCCTGTGCTATTATATGCGTGCGAACGATTGATTCGAGCATTTAGATCAGGTTCCGAGGCCGTAAATATCTTGAAGGTATATCTCTATGTCGCATATTGTGAATTCTATACATTTTAGTGTTACTGAGTCTAATATATCATATAGGAAAATAATGACTTGAAATTAATTTTCAGGTTGCAGTATATCCTGGAAATGTACTTTCCCTTTACATGTCGAAACCTAAAGGGTTCAAGTACACAAGTGGTCAGTACATATATGTTAACTGTCCTGATGTCTCACCATTGCAATGGTAATCAACAAATGTCAAACATAATTAATTATAAAACTAAATTTTATTATTACGGATTTTTTGGTTGTTTAACCGGCCTCTTTCAAATATTTATGTAGGCATCCTTTTTCGATTACTTCGGCTTCCGGGGACGATTACCTAAGTATTCATATCCGCACACTCGGCGACTGGACATCGCAACTCAAGTCCTTGTTTTCAAAGGTTACACTTAAGAGGCCAAATTTATGAATTTATATATCTAGACATATACTTGATTAGCATTATTGTTTGTTCTAATTGCTTTGATGACTACAAAAACTATAGGTTTGCCAACCTCCATCAACAAGTGAAAAGAGGATCTTCATAGCCAATGATATAACCAGGTATTTGAATTTTGATTTACGAATTTAAAGTCTTAAAAACAGAGCACACCATTTATTTATTTTTGCGTAATGATATAAAAATATAAGTAAAACTTTATGTAAAGGGTACATGTTTACAAAGAAACTTAATGATCGATTTACATGGAAAGGTTTCCGAGGCTCTCGATCGATGGACCATATGGTGCACCAGCACAAGATTATCGAAACTACGATGTATTGCTTCTGGTAGGTCTAGGGATTGGAGCGACCCCATTGATCAGCATAATCAGGGACCTACTCAATAACATCAAGAACCATAAATCCATTGAAGAAGGAGGCACTAACCACAATGCTCGTCGAAGCAACATAAAAAACTATGTTGCGACAAAGCGAGCTTATTTCTATTGGGTTACAAGAGAGCAGGGATCATTGGAATGGTTCAGTGAGGTCATGAACGAGGTATATATGTAGTATAGTTACATAACAATTCATAGCTTAAAAATGATTATTGAAGGTTACAAAAACAAAATATTTACTGATATGATTAACTAAAAAATATGAAACAAAAAAAGGTAGCTGAGTATGATAGTGAGGGGATCATTGAGTTACATAATTACTGCACGAGCGTGTACGAGGAAGGAGACGCGAGATCAGCATTGATCACGATGTTGCAATCATTGCACCACGCCAAGAGCGGCATTGATATTGTCTCGGGTACTCGAGTTCGGACTCATTTCGCTCGACCCGATTGGCGTAGCGTCTTCAAGCATGTTGCTGTCAACCACGTTGATCAACGAGTTGGTATGTCACCACAACAATTCCATAACTACACATGCGAATCTTCTTTTAATTTTTTTTGTAGTAATTATGGATTTATTTTTTTTGTAGGGGTTTTTTACTGTGGTAAATCATGCATCATAGGAGAGTTGAAGAAACTGGCTCAAGATTTTTCAAGGAAAACTTCGACCAAGTTTGTGTTCCACAAGGAGAATTTTTAATATTATAGTTCCTTTATTTGTCACTCATTAATAATTTATAAACACCTGTAATATATATATATATTGGATAAAAAGTTAACTAGCTACTCATATTTTAAATGATCATAGCTACTTATATATATATTAACTATAGATTATAAGTCCACGGGAAAGGTACCACAACAGATATGATTGATGATTCCTCTCGTCCTTTATCCTGATGGAATGTAAGCTTTCATGGCTTCCAACTAAAAGCCAATTGATAATTTGTGGAGATGCTCATGTCCCTTATATATTATTTAGGTTTTTTTCATCTTTCAGATGTGGGATATTCTCACACGCCCCCTCAAAATAATGGCCCGTCTAGCCATTAATCTCGACAATATCTCATTTTTAGGATCAGATTCAGGTTAGATCGATCGGGCCTCCTTCGGGCCGGACCGATTTCGGTTCGCTGGGCAACGTGTGTTCGGGCTCTGATACCATGTTAAGTTTCATGGGCTTCCAGCTAAAAGTCAATTGACAATTAGTGAAGAGGCTCATGTCCCTTATATATTACTTAGGTTCTTTCCATCTCACATAAGCTTTGATGATATAAGACTTACTTTAAGACAAAGACATATGTTATATGGTTATGTTATGTTTTGTTTCTCTGCTCTTCTTTGCTGATTTGAAGCAGCTTGTTGGCTTTGAGTTTCTTCTTGTTCCTTTTTCTTCTGTATAATCATCATCATCGTCTTATGTACTTAGCCCTTTACTGATTTATTTAGCATCAACATGGAATTGGAGCGTGACTTTGGTTACATGCTAAAAGGCAAGCAAGGTCGTCCCAATTGTTGTTTATAATTTCTTTGTACGTGTGTTTTATTACGCTTTGCAACAATCCTTCCCACCACGGTTTTAGTGACAGTTGTTTTTCTTACGCTGTTTGTTAATGAAGATGGAGAAGAGTAACAAGAAGCATCTCTAAAAGTCCCTAAAGATGGTTGCCAGTCATGTTTTGGTGTTAATACAATAATAAAGTTTGTTCTAAGTTTTTCTTCTTTTATTTCTACAGTTTCAAACTTTTAAGATATTTCCAATACAAATCTTTAATTAAATTACTTACTAGAACCAGTTTTTTTTCAACTTTTCTTTTGTCAAAGAATATCAAACAAGTCCATAATAACATTTTTACACTTAAAAGGATAATATTAATATAATTTATAATTTCAATTTTTGTCAATTTTTTTGATTCGGTAATAGCGTATTGCTTTAGCTAAACTTAGATGGATTCTCATGCATGAGCTAACAACTTGGAAGCATTGCTTCTCCAAGTTCCAAGCCAATCAAACAACAGTTCATCCTTGTACCCCGAACAAAATGTTGAGCCAGAAGCTCAAACCAATCAGAGAGAGGAACCCATTTAAAAGATTTGCTAAGAAATATATCATGCTTCTTCTTTGGAAAATTGGAAAAGGATATGGTTGTTTATTAACCAACTCTACTTGGTTTAGATATGTAGGTATTCTAACTTGGACATCTAATCCATTGTCGTCCAGCGGTTAGGATATCTGGCTTTCACCCAGGCGACCCGGGTTCGATTCCCGGCAATGGAGCCTTTTGTTTTTTTTCTCATCTTAACTTTGCATTTAATTTAGCTTTCATTTATGGCAATGATATTTTTCTTCTTCCACGAGTTACTTTGGACTAAAAGGATTATCATTGGACTCTAGTGATTTTCTGGACCTTTTGATGCTCTTATGATTTGGTATTACAAGCACGACGATCATTTTTATCTGTATAGTTCATCATCATACAAGGACGATTCATAGTTATAGACTTATAGGTAAAACGATAACAACTAAAAGTCATGTTCCCACTAATTCTACCGAGATTGTCTCTTATGTGAGCTGCATCTTAGTTACAAGCTCAAGCTCTGAGCCCAAAGAGTATCAATAATAATGAGCTGACAATGAAAAGAGAAGTATGGAAACTGTTCAATACTAAAATCAGATGAGGAAAATAAGAGAAGCTGAAATATTGTATTTACTTTGGAGCGCTAACAACAAACACACTACAAGTTTATCATTCATCTTAGTATGACTTCTTTCTACTCGGATGAGAACTCAAAATTACACTCGTTCTGCACTTCTAATCCCGGCATTCTTGTCGAATTCCTCTGAAGGAACAACATCTGCAATAATCTTTTCTTGACCACGCCAAAGAATCTGGTGAAAACAAAGTTGAGATAATCCTTAGTGATAATATTCTTTCGCAATGAAGACTAATTTATGATCAAGAACCAATATACATTTGATGAATGTAAGGAAACAAAGATTGAAGCATTTTTTCCAGATATAAGCTCTTGATGATTGCCATCTGCTGACACTGGAGGGAAACTTGACTTGTGGGACTATTTTACTTAATGACGACGAATTACCTCAAATTAATCTCTTATTAGGTGGAATTACCTCAAATTAATCTCTTATTAGGTGCATATGAAAATCAACAAAGCACAGTAAGGAGACTAAACTTACCCTGTCAATGACTCCAAATTCTTTAGCTTTTGGTGCATCCATGTAATATGGCCTTCTCATCACGTTAGCTACAGTCTCCAGTGACTAGATAACACATAAGACGATTTTCAATCAGCCACAAAACTCCTTTTCAACGTTATGAAGCAAAAATAAATGGCTTCCACTCACATTTCCAGTGTGCTTCGATAGTAGTTCCACAAGTATATCCCTGTTTGTTATAACCTGCAATTTTAATCTGAACTCAGTTTCTTCACCCCAATCTTGATATTCTGAGCCAGGTGCTTAATTGAGGAATTTGTGTCCAAAATTATAAGAGATGTTGAAATTGGAAATCGGGATGAATGTTTAAGCAAAACACATGAAAAAATCTGAGTTGAAAATCCAGGAGAGGGAACATCAAACCTCTTTGGCACGAATCAGAACATCACTGGCAGGCATTAACCCGGAAGAAGGCACACGAGGCTGCTGGATCATTGCTGCAACATATGGATTTAACAATTAGTATCACAGATTATCGCGAGTGAGCAATTCAGTTAATCAGAGTACACTCATAGTTTACCTTTGGCATGTGGCATCATAAACCGTTTACCCTTGGTGCCTGCTGAAAGTAATAGACAGGCCTGACCTATGGCTGCTCCCACACACACTGTATGCACCTACACAAGTAATAGCCAACCAGCTCAGAAAACACTTTGGAGACAAAAGAATGCTTGTCTTCATAACTGTTCAACATGCCCTGAGTAGTTTCCTATATCATGGCTAAATTACTTATATGTTTAAATTTCAAGAAGTAGGCTTATTACCTCATTTTTAAGTTGCATCAACGAATCATAAATCGCAAAACCTTCTGATTCCATTCCAACCTGTTTAAACAAACATTGTTCACCAGAATTATAAATACTGAGACGAAAAAGGGTCTAAACTATTCAAAACTCACCGTCTCTCCATCATCACGAGTAGTCCCTGTGGAGTTGATGTAAATGTAAATGGGTTCCTTGGGATCCAGCCACTGAAGGTACATAAGCTCAGCAACAACCAGCTCCGTCACAGCCGGCACCAGCTGAAAACAGAATCAGTCAGCACAACAACATGAGTTTCCACAATCCCAACCAAAAAAACCACAAAACTTACAGGCATTCCAATGTAAACGATTCTTCCATCAAGAAGCATAGAAGGCAAATCCGGTGGAGGAGTTCTTGGTCTATGCTCATTATACGCCACTGATCTTTCAACCTAATTCCAATATACAGATTCCTTACCATCAAATCACAGTCAATTTGCAATATCTCACTGCAACACTTCCGATTCGAACTAATACTAATCCTGTAGAATCAATAGTTCACCTGAGCAGGAGAAGACATGAGCTGAGGAGAATCAAAGATGTCAAGATACGGCGGCGTATCGGAGTTCACCGGCCGATTAAGAAACTTCTCCGGAGATTTCGCGGCGACGTTAGCGAGAGTCGAGAGGAATGGATCGTTAGGGTTTATTGGAGGCATAGGGATTTTAGCAGCTGCTTTGGCGCGAAAGGCGAAGCGAAAGGTCTTTAAGTTTCTCCTTCCAGATGAATTCAGAGACAAAGAAGAAGAAGAAGAAGGGCGTGTAAGTAGAGAATTCATGGATGCTTGTAAGCAAGACGCCATAGTCAAGAGAGCTTCTTGGAGACGAAAGCTCGCGAGAAAATGGACTGGTTGATGAAAGGAAACCAGAGGATTTTAGCGATGATTCGGAAAGGGAGAGCAGAAGAAATTATGGGTCCGGGTTTCGGGTTGACCCGAGTCGTTCGTATTCCGAACAACGTATCTAGAGATAGGCCCAGGACTAAGGCCCAATATCACGCCTAATGGACTCAACTTTGGATTAACTTCAAACTAGACTTGTAGCATTTGATTTGTACACTCAATAACTTTAGTGTAATGCACTTTAGTTAACTTAATCGATCCCTAACCACCAATGAAGATATTTCGTTTCTCCTCTCAAGTCATTTTCTCAATTTTTGAAAAGGTTGTCCATCGTTACATTACAAATGGAACTACTCTTCTTCAGTATATGAACAAACTTGACAAGCTTTTTTTTTTTTTTTTTCGGTTGAATCGAACTACGGAATCCAAATTAACAAACCACATTATTATCAGTCAACAAAATGAAGTTTATATATCATACACGCCCAATAACGGGGAAATGAGAGCAATTAACACTCTTCCAACCAAAGTTCCAATAGTTTTAAAATGTAGAGAAGCAGAGATAACACAGACCAACTAAAACTAGAAAAACATATCGAAGTAAGCAGAGATAACCAGTAGACCCTAAGAAGCATAAGATGATTCAGATCCAGCAGTCTCAGTTCCAAGTCACTAGGTTCCATTTCAATCAGACCTCACCTGCAAAATAAGATGTAGTACGTTAAATGACGAAGATAATGGTTTGTGCACACATGGTGCGTTGAAATGGGGACCTAGACACAGGACGAGCTAAGGCTCCTCAAGATTTTATGGTCATTCCCATGTATTTGCTGTTTATTTAGTGTTGGTGAAAGAGCAAACAATGTATAAAAAAAAATGCTTGGCTTCAGTTTATATACTTACAGGTGAAACTGGAGAATTTGATCTTGAACGTGAAGGGGACCTGCAGCAAGACAAAGAAAACCCCTATTAATGTGGCATCACAAAGCAATTTAATTCTCCCATCTGCTCTAGAGTGGTTAAGAAAAGAACTCAACATGGAATCCAGCATTGTCAAAATATATATATATATATAAGGGTATCAGAGAAATCATAGTCCAAAATGTTGTGATCCAATTCTACAGCTGATACGCGCTGAGTACCAGATCAAGACCGAAAAAAACAGAAGGTCTAGTTCATGCTAATCCAGCTTTGTAAATCCAGTCCAAGGATTCATCTAGATGACCCATCAAGTCCCTAAGATCCAATCCCCAGCTCGCCGCAGAGAGCCAGATCTAGAAAACAAACAAGGTAATGCAATTGTAATCACTGTATATGATCAAGGACAGACCCCACATATCCAGATTCATATCTTTCCCTTAAAAAGGATTCAAAAGTGATGTCCACAAACAAGACGAGAACTCCTTAGTGAGTATTCTCTAAATTAAAATACACAAGTCAGATAGATTATGTAGATTGATTAGAGCTACATTCACTGGCTGAACAAAGTTGAGAGCAAAGCTTATCTGAAGTAAGGCATCCAGTAGCGAACAATAAGAAGAGATGGTTTGGTATTGGTTAGAAAGAGAAAACTGCAACATGTAATTTGGCTAGAAATCACAAGAGCAGCTCTGACAATAACTTGAACACAGAAAACCATTTGGGTTGTAAGAGATAATAAGGAGATCTGGAGAACCCAAGAGATGAACTAACTTCCACCCATACCAAAGTTTGTATGACATTAAAAACTTCAAGATAGGCTAATCTTATCAAGGCAAGCAAGTCAAGTGGGATTAGCAGCTTAATTTAATATAACATGGCAGGGGAAAAAAGGTCACACAATTTAAATGTGTGAAAACAACATAAAGTCCTTCGTGAACTAACTACATCCATAAGGAGTTCAACATGCAAGAATAAGCAATTCATAGTAAAGGATGTACGAACAAATGTATTAATGATACATACAGAACACTCGTACCTTGAGACAGAGCTATATGGCGTACGAGAGTGAGAAAGGGACCGTGCACGTGGGGAAACAGATCTATCAGGTGTCACACTGCATTGCATTTAGAAGTCAGTCAACAAATTTCAGCACCCTGAAATTCTTTTATACATTTGTTTCATGAAAAACAAATAAAACTGACCTCCTACTCCTGCTACTATAGCTATCACTTCTACCACGGCTCCGACTCCTGCTTCTATAGTCTCTAGAATCATACGGGCTACGACTCACGCTCCTCGACTCATATTCTCTCACCTGTACAGAATAATTAGAGATAAGTGACTGCATATCCATCAGATGATTAACAAAATCAAATAAGGTAAAACTGCATACCCGAACATAAGCTCTAGAGAAAGCATTTCGAAACTCTGAGTCATCAAGCTTCCTTATCTGTTAAACAAAGATTGAACGGAACGTCGAAGATCAACCATTGGCCTCAAAGAAGATAAATTTAGCTCAACACACTTGCAAAGATATACAACTTACCGCATACTTCATATCATCATAGTTGCTATAATCCACAACCCCAGACATGCCTACAAAAAAAACCATCAAACGTGAGTCTTGCAGTTTAAATGCCTAAGAACTAACATAAACACCTAAATCATGAATCACTAACTTACTAATAGATATATGAGAAGCTTATCTAAACTACAGAATGTCAGACTAACCTCCACGGTCACGGAAAACTTCAGAAAAGCAGACATCTCCAGCTTTACGCATATGGTCCTATAATCCATCATAAACAGCAAATAACATCAGCCCATGGAACAGATCAAAACCGAAACTACAAAAACCAACATCCACAAAAAGACTATCTATTACCCCTTACCTTAAGGTCTTGCCACGAAGCAGATGGCGGTAATCCCGTCACAAGCACTGCATGTTAATACCACACAAGATAATAACATAAGTTCCCAAATGCAAAAACTTCATAACAACAAATACCACAACGAAAAAGAGTATATACAAACCACGATAGTCAGAGCGTCTCGAAGGCGCACGGCTCCCACTGTAGCTGCTACTGTACCTATCCACCGATGATGAACCTCTACGACCACCATGTGCAATCTCAACCTAAATATCAACACAAACATAACATCTAAATATCACACAAAAGGCAAAATCTTCCTTAAAGAAGTTAAAAAATCAATGTGTATATATACTAACCCTTAGTCTACACCCATCAAAATCATATCCATCACGTCCATAAATCGCATCGTCTGCATCACGAGGATCCTCAAACTGCATTAATAAAAACAAACATTTAGACATTAAAATAACAAAATCAGAAAATCAAAGATCTTTAACAAACAAGAATTCATAAAGTACCTCGACAAATGCATAACCAGGAGGTCTAGGTGGAATCTTCAAATCAATATCCACAATAGGTCCATACTGCAAATAAATTAAATCAGCAAAATGACACGAATCGTAATGAATTAGAAGCATACAGAGGTCAATGAGATTTTTATCAAAACCTTGTAAAAAAGATCTTCGACTTCTCGCATACGAATATCTCCAGGCAAATTCCCAACGTAGATCGTACGATTCCATCGGCTACTCATCTGGAACCTCAACGAAGAACACTATTATTCAAAAGAATCTTGAATCAAGAATTAATCTGTAAACAAATATATGAAACTCACATTTGTGTTGCAAAGCGCAGGAGAAAGAGAGGAAAGGAGAAAACGCTAGATTCTTCTGGAAAGAAAGACAAGTACCATTCGTTCTTTTTTTCTTGTTCCGACACGAGTTTTGAAAAGGGAGTAGATTATGATCTTCTGCAGACGCGTGTAAAGTGTTATCATACGTCTAGCTCTCTTAGCCGTTCGATCTAAGATCTTGATATAGATGAAGATAAGTCACGTAACCTGAAACCAATTCTGGTTTGATCCAATAGGAGATTCGAACCGGCGGTTATTTCATTGGTTTCCTAGGTTTTGTTAAACTACGTCGGTTTGACACACTAGATCAAAACAACACTTTGGGATTTTTTTGTTGGAGAGAAACATTCTCTCTCTCGCAAATCTCAAATCGCCGTTTAGAATCTCGCCGATCAGAATCTCCGATCAGACCATCTTAGTCCGTACGTTTCTTTTCTGTTCCGTTTTGTTGTTTATGTTGTCTCCTTCTTCATTTCAAAGTTCCTTTTTCTATTGAATTTGTGCTTAGTTATGTTCGGACAATCTCCTTTATCATTACTTTTCAATGTTCACTTGCAGGAAACAAGGAAAGTACCTTTTTCTTCAAACATGTTCAAGAAGTAAGATTTTTCTGTTCATTTTCATCTTATCTTTATGTCTTCAGTTTTTTATTCTGTATACTTAAGAAGTGTGTTGTTGCTACCACTCTTATCTTTTGGTTGAGTATTTATGTGACGAAATGTAGGGATTGAACTGGGAAATTGAAGTGTTTATTGTGATTTTTAGAATCTAAGAATTAGTGTTTGCAACATCTCGACATTGTTTATTCTAGCTAGTCAAGAATGTGATGGGTCTCGTTTGGTGTCTGAGTTACAATAATAAGTGTTGAGACTCGAGAAGTTTAGGTTTTGACATTAAGAGGTTTGGTTTTGATCACAGTTAAAACGATCATTTGATGAGGACTAACTTTTGACTATTGGAACGATTTTTTTAAAAAACCAATGTAGCCATTTTGATGGTAATGTGGATGTTTTGCTCATTTATTGGCTAAAAGACACTTGCATACCGTAGTGTTTATATGTGTGCTACTAACATGATTGCTAATAAAAGTCTTGGTAGGTGCAGCTAGCTTGTTATACATTTCTTTTATGTGATTTTTAATGGCAAAGAACTAGAAGTTCTTAGACTGCTTTTTGAAGATGGTTTTGGTTTCGAATTCAGTCAGGTTGTGTGATCTGTTTTGATTTTAGGATGGTCCGATCAAATTATTTATAAGTTTGGGTCTTGATTGGACCGGCCTAAACAGTCAACTTTTACGGTGTTTGTGCTTGCACCATCCTATGGAGTCTTTATGTAAAATGTACTGCAATCAAGTTTAACTGGTCTTATTTAATTAGAGTCTTGTACATAGATTGGCCTTTAGATGTATTTGCCATACCACTATGTCTGTTATGAAGGCATTATTTATATTCACTATTTTGAACTTTAGGTTTTCATTGGAGGAGATTTCATCACAGAACCAAGTAAAGGCGTCTGTTCAACGTAGGATCCGCCAGAGTATCCAAGATGAGGTACCTGTTGTTACATCTTTCATTTTATGCCTTCTTAAAACTTTTATGATTTTGTGTAGTTTATTAGACGTGAAAGTGGTTGTGTAAATGTTGCAGTATCCTGGACTTGAAACAGTGATGGAGGATCTGCTTCCCAAAAAGTCTCCCCTTATCGTAATAAAATGGTTCGTAATTTGACAAATTTATATAGCAGTGCTATGTTTCTGAATTTTCTTACAGTGGTCCTGACTATGTCTCACGTGCAGCCCAAACCATCTGACCGTTGTTGCTGTCAACAATGTCCCCCTCTTCTTCTGTATCCGTGACGGGCCATACATGCCTACATTGCGGCTTCTGCATCAATGTAACATCACTCTTCCTTCACACCATCCATTGCTATATTCGTTAGTCACTACAGCATAACATATTGGTGTGTTAACAGTTAGTATAGCCACATGTTAGGTTGTACTGTACACTGCAATGGAACTTACCTGGTTCAAATACCGCATATAGCTGAATAGTTTGTTTGACATTTGAGAAAGTCACATTTTTTTAATGAACCGATAAAATAACTTGGAATTGTATTATTTAGCTGAGAATGTCAATTTGGTATATGAACATTTGGAGTTTGCAGACCCGAATATAATGAGGAGGTTTCAAGTTGATAGAGGTGCCATAAAGTTTGTTCTCTCTGGTGCAAACATAATGTGTCCTGGTCTTACATCCCCTGGAGGCATTCTGGATGAAGAAGTTGACACTGAAAGGCCAGTGGTATGAACAAGAACACTCACTCCTTGGGGTGCTATTTGTTTGATTCTGCTGCGAAAAAATTAAAACGTTAATTTGTATTTGTTTAGGCGATTTATGCAGAAGGAAAGCAACATGCTTTAGCAATCGGTTTCACCAAAATGTCAGCCAAGGACATGTAAGTTAATTTTTCTCCTCAAATGCCTTTCAGTAGAATAAATTTAGAAAATACACATATTTTTCGTATTTAAGCCGAAGTACAGACTCTTTGACTTCATGCCCAGCCATCATTCCAGATTCCTCTCTAATTGAGTAACCCAATATTTGCCACTTCTTGACTTTTATAGACATAAATTCACTAGGAATAATCTGTCCAATTTGTCTTTGTATGCTCATAAACTTACCCCTGCTTTGGTAAACTTTTCTTCTCAGTGCCATACCCCAATTGCAAACGTAGAGTAGGAATCAAGATTTAGTCTGTGTGCTAGTTAGTAGTAGTGATTTTTCTGACTTGGTTTATGTATAGTTACATTCTTTATATTGTTTCCTTTTGTGGTCACAGAAAGAGCATCAACAAAGGAATCGGAGTGGACAACATGCATTACCTCAACGACGGTCTCTGGAAGGTACTACTCTCCCTTTCTGGCTTCTCTATTCTCACATTCAGTTTCATCGAGTCAATTAGAGGATTTTAATCGGTTTGGTATAATGGTATTTAAACCATTTTGGACGAACACTAAGCAAGAGTTTCTAAAATGTATATCGCGTGTTTGTTTGAATTGGCTGCAGATGGAAAAGCTTGATTGAGGACGATGTCAAATATGTCGATGTGAAGCACTTTTGGGGAGATATATTCATGAGCTCCTTTTATGTTCCTCTAAACATGTGATGAAGCTTTTGTCCCCATCAACCTTAGCTTTGACATGATAATGTTTTCAAAATATTTGATGTTTTTTTTTTAATGAGGAAACATCAACCTTACAGTCTCTAATTCCGTATAATCATGGCTTTACACACACCAAGCAAGCTTGCACATCTTGCTTCTGTAGGATTTTTTCTTTTTATTGGCCAATTTCAGATGTTCTTTGATTTCTAATCTCCTAAGATCATACATTGGTACCATTCTAGCATGTAGCCCAAAACTTGTTGTACTTCAATGGAAATAAAGCCCAGCGGAGGTGAAGCTATCAAATCATATGAATAAAAATTTTGATATTGAATGTTCAAATTTGTGAGTACATCATCTAAACTCAACATCCTGAACAACTTGCTAAATGCCATTAAATAATCTGACATAATACTAAGTATTAGTCTTGTTAATATGTCCTCATCTAAATTTATCTCGTACAACAAAAAAGGAAAAATAAAATACGAAAAATATTTTAGCAAAAACAATAGTAAAACACGTGCATGCACGATATGACAACATTTTTATCTACCAAAAACCTACGCCACTTGCATGAGATTAGGTGACACCAAAAAACTTCGAGAAGGGCGCGTGTGGTGTGTAACAATGTCCTCATCCTCAAGTTACATTGCGAAATAAAATGTAAAATGGCAACATTTGCCGACATTATGATCCCATAGACCCTTTGTTTATAGTTTATACTACTTCTAGTGATCCATATTCTTGTTATCATAAAGCCATGGTTCACGATTGAACAGTTGATGACACGTGAACAATGCTGCTTCATTTGACAGTTTGTAGTCTCTCTTGAAAATATAATCTGACAGAGATGTTTCAACAAAATAATTGATCTCTATGATACACTCATCTTGACAAACGATTTTCAATAAAAACAACTATACTTTGTAATATACTTGGCAATTCCTGGTCTCCTTTTTTTGTCAGATGACAAGTCTTTGTTCTCGAGGTGACTAGGTGCATACTAATATATCATTCAATCAACAAAATTACCTTACCCACCAAATTAATTCTCTCATCTTACATTGATCTTCACCCAAAACTTAACATACTGATCAAAGTAACCCAAAATTTTGTATAACCATAACTTTGTAGTTTACTTTTTGATCCAAACCAAACATAATTATCAATCAAACCAAAAAATTTGGCACTCTTTTTAGTCAGACCCTAACTTTCAAAAGGTTTAGGCCTGACTTCAATCCCATCAATCGCAATCCCACCTTTCAATTGATAACCTTTAACCTCAGTAAGACTCATAACAACCTCCTCCTCCTCTTCACCGGTCTCAAACTCCCCAAGCTCTATCTCCATCCACCCGTCGTCTCTCACCACAGGCTCCCTACGTCGGCTTCCGACAACAACAACCTCGTCACTCACATTCATTGCCATCCTCTGTTCTCTCTGTCCATAAAACAGCCTCTCCATCTGTTGTTTCTTGTTATCCAAGCAACTTAGATAAGCTGTTTTCTTGATCTTCTCACCGTTTCCCACTTTTACACAAGTCTCTGCCGGGACTAAGTCTAGTCCGTATGCTCGTGACGTTACTTTCATTATTAGATAAGCTCCGTAGTTTGTGTTCGGTGATAAGTCTCCGGTTTTAATTTTTCCGGTGATTTCTAACCAGTCCGTCATTATAAGTTGGACCCCTTCCGAAAATCTATGAATTTATTCAGAAATGTAAATGATATAATACTAATGATATAATATTTGAATTTGATTAGTATTTGACCTTGAATCTGAACGAGGGCTCCACGACCAGTAATGTCGGTGCTCGCTCCACGCTATAGAAAGATCTCTTGCTGATAAAATATATGATATTTTCCCCGAAAGTTTATCAATCTTGAAAATCTGAAAATGAGATATACTCGGATCATAACTTGCTCTGTCTAGGTTCAGAACCTCTTAGTTATTAGTAAAACGAAAACTTTATGTAGTGAAGGTGACAAAGATGAAACCTTTTTGCCATTATCGATGAGAATTGATTCACAAAGACATCTATAGAGCTCTTTTTTGGAGGAGAAGTTTCGATGTTGATCAGTCGATCTAGAGATGAGGTGGTTGTAATCGGACGGTAGAAACTTCTCCCAGACGAAATCAGAGTCTCCGGCGAGCCGGAAAACTGAAGAGACAGAGGAGGATGAGAATGTGTCGGATGGAGTTGTGAAAGAGAGGATATTTGCCACACATGCTTCTGGTAACATCATTCTTGTAGACAAGAGAAAAGATTATTTGACCTTGTGGCCTATTTCTCATGAGTCCATGTATTTATAGGAATGCTTGACGTCTTAGTAGTGTCTTCATTTTGGACCTGAAATGGCCCATTTTCCTTAAGAGTACTATTCTTTTTGCTTTTATGGGAAGACAAAAGATTTGGTGGTTTTTGTTTAACGAAACATTGTTTTCTTCTCTGATAACATAGTCTGTGGTGTTCTCTACTTTGGGGTTTTTGGTTTATACCACTCTTTGCTAAGGGATTTTAAAATTTCCCTTTTTCCTGACAAGTTCAGTGAGAAATCGGGTTGTGTACCAGAATATTGTACTTTTATGTGTTTAAGGTGGCATCGACATTAAAAGATAACCATAATGACCTCATACAGACCTCAGAAATGTTAATCATAATGACTTCATAATGTCCTGACATTCATGAAATAACCAAACATGGTATTTTATAGATTTAAGTTAACAAGACTTAACTTTTCTATCTGAGAGTCACCAACGCCGGAATTGTGTAATTTTTACGATTTTCCAATAATTTTGGCAAAGGTGAAGACTGAACCACAGTAACAAAGTAAGTACCATACAACACTACAGAGTTCAGAACAAAGTTCCAATAAGCTAACTCAGTTTAGTATGAATTTGTTTCATCTATGAGCAACGAATCATCACAACACCAATGACAAAACCAATGAATGGGTGCAAAATGGATTTTACCAATAACCAAATATAAATATTCTACTTACAACTTGGAAAGTCTTGTTAGTAAAAAACAAAAGCACATCTATCAAGGTCGATTGGTCAGCATAAGCCAAGAACACAAACCAGGCAAATCTTAAACAATGGATAAGAATTGGATCTATTCCCTCTCTCTCGTTCGCACTCTACAAACATTTGCATAATTTCTACTATTAATACTACTTTCTCCAATCAATGCTTGGGAAAAGAACATAAAACCAGGATTCCTCACAGCACACCAGAAGAAGGTATTAGATAAGAATACGAGAAACATGCAAATGCAAATTTCTTACCAGATAAAAGTAGGCTTCAAGTCTTCACTGAACCTTTGGTTGCTCTTTTTCCTTCCATGGCATCTTTCTTTTTCTTGCATACTGTGCATAGGAAGGGACCATCCCACCGCTTAGATGCTGACGTGATGATAGGACCCCCATTGCTTGATAATTCATCAGCCGGAGATTCATCTGTTTGGCATACAGCACATTTTAAGAGCCCAGTTTCCGTACTTAACGGAAGACCCTTTCCCAATCTGCATTTCAAAACACCAACAAAGACTGATTAATGAGTATCTGCAGTTCCAGTTAAGCCCTTAAACATAAATAAGAGTTTGAAACTGTCAATTCCTAGTTAGAAGATTACCTATCCGCAAGCACAGCAGAACCTTCTTCAAACAATTCTTCTACAACTCCAACAGCAGAAAGCTTATTCCCGTTTTTGGTGTTGGTATCCATATGTTTTTTCCTCGAAATAAATGAAGTGAATGTGTTCTGCTTCTTTTTAGTAGTTGGAGCCAAGGTGAGATGATCAGATGGAACTATGTCAACAACAACACAAGTTGTATCATCCTTCAACCCTTTGGTTCGCAAAGCTTCCTAAAAGACCATATAACTGAGAGAATAAGAGGAATCTAGACCGGAAGATGTACACTGTTAAACAATTAAACTCAATGGGGTTGATAACAAACCTTAACAACGAGTTTAGCAGCAAGCTCAGCAGATAAACCACGACAAGCTTTGGCAGCCATATCAGAAGACAGTATATCCCATATACCATCTGAGGCTATAATGAGTCTCCCTCCAGCATTTGAAAGCTGAATGTACACATACAAATACATTTTGTTCAGTGTCTAATACAAGCACTGATAAAAATGCACCAAGGGGAAGGAGACTTACTTTGACTTGCTTAACATGCGGTACTGGGACAATAAATTCTCCAACGTCAGTATCACCAATGGACCTCGAAAGACACAAACCACCAGGCCAGCAACGAAGCGGGCCGACCTATTACATCATCAGAAGGAAAATCATATTAATATCATGGCAAATTGAAGACCTATCACACACATTACGAGCCAACCACAGCCAAAACACAGGAAGGCAGTAACTTTTTTACTGGACATGATCATAATACCTCATTGCCACCAAAAACATTGAGCCTTCCAACCTCGCCTCCACTAGCAGTTATGCGTTCTCTCTCTTCAACATTCTCTTCTAGCCTGTGATCGACGGTCAGAAGAGAAACCACACCACCTTGGGTATCTAAAATGCAGCGTGAATCGCCAACAGAAGCAACAGTGATAGTCCAACCATCAATTATAACAAATGTCACCGTTGTTCCAGAAGTTTCCCCTGTAAGCACAACAGATCTTAACGGTTATGAAATGCTCAAAAAAAATAATAAAATGATAAAAGTAAAGGCCTTTAAGCAAAGAGCTAACCTTTCTGCTGAAATTCTATGTCAGTTTTCACAAAGCCCGCAACTAGAGCTCTAGGAAGAGCTTGAAGCCACTCTTCCCTGGTTGCGCCTTGAGGAATTGCAGTCACCACATTGTCCAAAAGACGCTCCTTGGTATATATGGCAGCTGAATTACCATTGTGTCCATCAAATATCTGCAGATAAAACTTCCAGTTTGAGAATGCTATGCGTAGCATATATACAGAAATGTAACCAAAATCAAATTACCCCGAAAACTGAAAAAGCCGACGAGGCATCACCAGGTACCCTCTCACAATCAGTTTTTATCAAAAAGTAGTCTTCTCCTTTCTTAGCAAGAGCAGCCTGACCATACTTGATTAAAGGTTTCTCTACTTTCTCGCCCCTCAGCTCCCTACCAATCAAGGTCGCAAGAGGAACAAGCGACTGCTTCATCCCCGAATCTTTTGACGGGCTCATTGTAGTCTAGCCTTCAGCATTGGCTACACAAAATCCTGTTCACAGATAACAAAATCCTTTAGTTGATGGAAAGCCTTAACAAAAAATGAATACATCTGATTCCATTTCTAATGATAACAGATTTATGAACCTAATATATCACTCCATTTCCTAACAAATGAGAACGAAAACGATAACACCACTATACTACCGCAAAAATCCCGAATCTAATAGACAGATAATGAATCAGTGTCTAAGGAATTCTCATACATACATTCATTTCTGTGAATGGAACCAAACAAATTGAAAAACGAGAGCGAATGCAGAAGAAAACCCTAATTTACGAAATCTATAATTCTATAATCTCTAGCATTTTCGCTACCTAATGAGATATATAAAAAGCGCATTCAAAGTAGAATCGAGCAAAGCAAAATCAAAATCAGTAAAACAACACTATCGAGGCTTATTCGCGAGTCTTAAACCATAAAAACTCACCAAAGAGAAAATCTCAGAAGCATACACAACAGATCTAGCAGAAAACTTGGCTCATAGATAATGCTGAAGTCGTCCTCGTCGCTTCTCCGATGAGAATTTCCGGGGGAAGAATCTATAAACGGAAATATATGAGACTGAAACCGCGTGAGAGAAAAAAGGAAGTATATAAAGAAAGAAGGAGAGAAATGAAAGTTGCAGCAGAAGATTGTGATTTTCTTTCTCAGATTGGGAAGAGAGACGCGGGTGTTAGAAACAGATAATTTTATTATTGAAATTACCAAACTGCCCCTGAAAAAGTGTCCATTTCTGGATAATCAATCCAATCCCCCGAAAAATGAGTCTGCATATTGAAATGGACTACACACTTTTTCAAATTTTGTTTTGACTAATTTACTTTGTAGCAGTTTTACATCACATCCATCTTAGTCAAACTACCATCCAGATTATAATTGAGTAGTTTAACAAATCTTCTGGGTACTTTACACAGATCAAGAAATTATTATTAATGTTTTAATTTAGATTTGCACATCTTTTCCGAAGTAAACAAACTCCATTATCATGACCATTGCTACATTAACAAATCAACTGCTAAAAGCAGTATACAATGTATTGACAATCCATGACAGAAACAAAACGAAGAAAGCCATACAAATGAACATTCAGTAAATGCCACCCAAATCAAACCCAAAAACATATGGATATATATTCAACCTATGGATCATACGTATTCTACTCTTCATATACGATATAGGACCACATTTTGAATGGGTCCAGCCAAAACCAAACCAAAAACAGCAGCAACAAAAAAACACAAATTGGTTTGTTTGTATTTGTAAAAAATACTCACAAAATTGTATATACTCATCCCTTATCATTATTACTTGGGATTTTGTCTCTTCTTCACAGCCACTGTGCTATGTCTTGAGGAAGTTTGTCCTGGTGAGCTAATAGCCCCGAGTGATAATCTCCTAGATGGCGCCGGAATAAGCGAAGGTATCATACTCCTGATCATCAACAATATTAGCAAAAACATATGATAAAACTAATCCAAATGATTTATAAACTATATCAAACACTCACTTGGTCTCAGCAGCAACTCTACTGATTTTTGATTGAGTCTTCTTTAGCTTAGTTGAAGAACCGGAAGAGCCATTAGAGGACGTTGCTCTAGGCATATTCACTTGAACATTCAACTGCCACATCATGTTACTTTCCGAGCAATCACTTGTTGCCGTTTCATCAGACTCGTTCGCTTCATCTTCGTATGGAATCTTCCTTACCTCAAATCCTTTATCTACACTATTGCACTTACCATTACTGTCTACACCTCGTGAGGGTTCACGTTTTATACTAGACAATCTCTTCTCTAGCTGCGGCTTTGATCTGTTTTCGAGTTTACTATTGCGGGTTATTTCATCTTCGTGTTTGTCAATCCATTCGCTACCTGATATGAATTCCATTTCTTCCTCTTTCCCATCTAACGACGGACTTTTCCATGACGGTGAACCCACTAATCCTTGTAAGTCAATGCTGGATGCAGAGTCACTTTGACCCTGCAAGTAATTTCACTGTACATTATGAAGTAACCACTGCGAAAGGAAAAGTATCCGCCAGTGTGAGTCAGTTTTCTTGGTCCCTTTACCTCAATGCTGTTGACATCATCAATCTGTGATGGTTTAGGTTTGGTTTGGAACTGTCTTGTGTTTGCTGATTTAGAGAACGAAGAAACGCCAAGTGACTTTCTTCTAAGGAGTTTATCAGGTGTAAGGGGTCTAGGGAGTTGCGTTTGTTCTACCCCGTTCTCCTTCCTCGCTAGCGCAAGCTTTAGACTAGCAATCTGAAAGCAAATAACAAAGAGAACTGATTTGTACAAAGCATTTTGAGACAGAACCTATCATTTTCTGTTGAATACTCGAAGAATGAAGAGTAAAGTAATGTAAATAGTATTAGAGAAAATGACCTGTTCTTTAAGCTCTTTAACCTCTGAAGTGTCTTTGTTGACACGAGCAGCACCGAGTTCAACAGTAGCCACCCTCTCAGCAAATTTCAGGGTGCTGAGTGTCTCTCCCAGAGTTTCTAGTTCAGGGCTTATGTGAATAAACATGAGAGTTTTCGCTTGTCCTCCTGCATACAGACACACATCCATTGTTATTATACGGTGAAACTTGAAATAAAAAGAACACATGAAAAAAAATGGAAACCATTTTGGCAATTGGAGATTGGAATTGCATAAATGTTATCGGCCACTAGGTTCAGATTGAGTATTGATGGTTACCTAAAGCATCCTGGAGCAGTTGGGTGAGTTTACTATTGCGGTAAGGGATGTGGTTGTTTTTCTGAGAGAGAGACGCAATAACATCTCCGAGAGCAGAGAGGGACTTGTTGATGTGTTGTGCCTCTTTCAACCTATCACCAGTGACCTCAGACTTGTCGACCCTTTCGCTTCCAGCAAGATCTACCAAATGCATTGAACCCCTTAAAGTGACTCCTGATGTCAGATCTTTTCCTTGGACGTGTACTGTGAGACAACTGCAGGTATAAAGTATGTAACATGTAAGCTTTCTTCTAATTTCATAGGAAATTATAAGTTTGATGGGCATATTATCTCCTTGACATGAAACTGAAGTTAGTAAGCTTCACATTTAAACAAACGGGAGAAAGGAAGACCTGTGAGAGCGACTGCTGCGGTCATTCATGGCTGTGGAGCTGACTGCGCGGTTCTTTTGGCCAAGATTCATCAAACGAATGACATCCGAAGTTGTGGAGACTGGAATTAGTGTCGCCTCTGGCACATTGATTCCATCCTGTGAACTGTTTCTAATTTCTAATGTGTTCACAAGTTAAGGAAAGTAGATTCAATGATCATGCAAGAAGCATTAGGAATTCCTCAAGAACCCAAAACATGAGAAAATCTTAATTAAATGAGAAACATGATTTTGAGCGCCAAAATCACAATCTGCTGGATTTTACAAGACACTAGTCTTAGAAAAGGATATCTGCTTGTTTGGCCATTAGTGGCAAGAAGATCTCGGACTTGCTCGTTATAAATTTCAAGCATCTGAACTGAAATGTTATATGAAAATGTTTCTTTTCTCACACTTGACAGATGAAAGAGATCACTCAATGCTCTGTAGTTTACTCCTAAGCTCTCTTCCGTTAGCTCATTAGGTCCCATCTGATTATTTATCATAGTAAAATTACAGATGATGATACCGCTGTTTCCATTTGCAGATTAAGTTGAATTGTTAGAGGAAATTACCATGGTGAAAGTTTTTCCCGATCCTGTTTGACCGTAAGCAAATATGCAAACATTATAACCATCCAAAACAGACCGGATCAAAGGTTGAGTGTCTGCAAACACCGCCTCTACAAATTGAAAATTTAAAAATGTTAATTTTCAATGAGGGTCGACACAAGTAACTAAATCAATTGGTGTTCAAAGTTAAGAGCGCATAGATGCATTTTGATCATAAGGTCCAGGCTGACAGCATTTCTCGATGAATCCACATAAACAACTCCAATGAAGAAGAATAAAAACCTCTGATATTCTCAAAAAGCAGAAAAAGTACCTTGAGATGCTGAAGGACCAAACACTTTGTTGAATGTGAATGATTTTTGACCTTCTTTTCCGTACTTTGAAGGGGTTGCAATGGATATAGTTGACTCCTCTATGTGATCCACTGTAGTTAAAACACTTTCTTTCCCGGGCAAGAATGGCCTCACTCGACAATAAACCCTTATGCTCCCTGTTATACATTCGTTAGATTTGATATTCCAAATCCTAGTAACTGGAATCTATTAGTCAAGAACAGTATTTATATAACTCTTTAAAACCTTTGGAATATGTATCTGGAATCATCTAAGCAACCTTATCTCAATACAATATGTTCTGAATAGTTATGTACTAAGCTTGATGGTTGCATTATGAATCGTTGTATTTGACACTGTATTGTGTACAATCAGACACATTTACCTTTGAGGTCTTGGACTTGATTGTAAAGTTTCCGATTTTCTTCAAGGACTCTTTGGTATCCTGTGGCTGCATAAGCAAGTCCATGCAAATGCTCCCCTGGCCAGTGAAGAAGAAACCAAAAGTTAGTTTCTTTATTATCAGTTGTGAAAGCATTATATTAGAAAGTGGTTGCAGTCACAATATAATTAAAACGGATACTATAACCATTTCTGGTACCATGAGATTCTCACCTAAGCTTGTAAAGTCTTGCTGGTATTTCATCTGCAAGAGACTGAGACCGGATTTTATAGCCTTTAAATCGTGTTTCAGCTCCTGACAAAAACGTAGACACATAAATACAAAGTTTCGAAAGAAACAGCATCCCACATCTACTTTTAATGTTCAGTGGAGTTATACCTCAGTATGAGTTTGCTGTCTCTCGATTATCATTTGTTGCTTCTCTGTTTTCTCTTTTGAAATTACATATTGCTCACAGTCTTGGCTTTTCGATTTGTTGAAATTATAATCTTGTGAAGCTTCCATGTCGTTTTCAATCTTCGTCACATTTTCTTCTCCATTCTGTAAAAAGCATGTGATGTTTAAATATCAGTTAAACATATAATGCACTGATCCATCAAGAGTGCTATGCCCAAATGGATAACAAGATCACCAACTTAAAGGTTACAAAAGACGGTATATCAACATACCGAAGTATCACTTAGAGTCTCCCCATTGCCTGAAATTGTTCTGCCAAGATCGCCAGAGTTAAGCCTATCTTTGTTCCCAGCACCCGTCTGAAGCTAAATGATTTCATGTTCAAGAAGAAAAATGTAACAATAGTATCAGATAAACTTTCTCTTAATCCAAGAGACATAAGACCAATACACATATGGCCACAGATCTCGGGACCAATATCGCTTATATAACTAAAAATTGCTTACCATTGCGTTTTGTGTGGCCAATCTACGTTCATATTCTACCATGACACTTTTAAGCATATCTTCCACAATCTGAAAATAAATAAGAACAGCTGAGTTTTACTATACTGTTGGCATTTAACATTTTGGTAAGTCTGCAGTTGATTAAGTAAAAGAATAGTAGGAAAGTAGTTACTGCTTACACAGGGAATTTCTTCTTGCTTCATATCAGAGAAAACCGCACGGACAATTGCATCTACTGAATTGGCAGTTCCCTGAAAAAACTATTAAGTTGAGATTTCTAACTTCAAAAAGAAATTAGGAGTTATATTAGGCATTTGTGTAGCTCACTAACTTCATATTTGGTATCAAGCAAAGGTTGTTCACTTGATAAAGTTTTAGAAGGGCTACTTGTGAGCGAATCCAAAGGTGCTTCTGACTCTTTGCGTTTGAATTGTTTTGCCATACCAAATGTGGTTGGTTTCGAGTTCACGATGTATCTCCATGTACCGGTTCCACCACTCTGCTTCCACTCGCGATATGACTTGAGACCCAAAACACACTCCACAATTCTTGCGGATTTACCTCCCTGGGAACAGAACGTGTGTCAATGTTAATTGTTTCCCACATTATGAAGTTTTAGATAGCTGTTCTAGCTTAGTACATCGAGCTATTCTAATCGCTAAATACTAATTAACCCAAATTATGGAGAAAGGATGCAAATGACTGGTTTATCCTCCTAGAATCATGTGAAAAGAAAAGGAAAAACAATTTTTTAGCTATAGCTCATATCAGTTGATCAGAAAAAGAAAAGAAAAAAGCTATAGCTCATATAATTTCTTTTCCAACAGTGAGGGTCACCATGACCCCACCAGCCACCACGACAGTGCTATCGATGTATATGCACTTTATGTACCAAATGATGAAAAGCGTGCATCAATTCTAAGTATAAAAGCGACCAATTTAGCTTTTATTAGGTAGCCCCTCCGGCAAGGTAGGTCAATCTGCCTTGAATAACTATGATGACAATTGATTTCCACTACTAGGCATCATCTGTCAAACTAGTGACCCTAATCCTCGGTGATAAGATTCATCTATAATTGTGTTCTTCATACATAAGCTTCTTATATAGATTGAGATTACCTTCTCAAAATCGGAGACTTCAAATGTTGGAATACCCATTTCTTCCACAACATTAAGAAAGTTCCTAAGATTCTCAAAGTACTGAAATGCAGATAGAGCCGCACCATCTTGATTAACAAGAGGATCATTAGGAGCTTCAACGACCTGTAAGTTTTGCAAGCAACCCAATCAGGACTCAGATCACCAGAACAGATGGACATCCTCCTAAATTAAAATATTAATTTCGGAAACTTTTTTTAAAAATATAACACAAAATGGTACTCATCATGCTTGCACAACTTTATCCAAGCAGCCAGCAGCCCAAATGTCCCAAAAGTCTTTGTAAAGAAAGTTATATAAAATTCATAACAATATTCTCTTAATAACCTCTACTCTTAAAGGGAAGAAAATGCAAAAAAAAAAAAAAAACATACTTTTGGGACTGCACCAGGTTTAACTCTGTTGAGGACATTGCAGAGCAAAATGCCACTTCTCAATGCAATTCTGAAATCATCCTCAGAAGGATCTGCAGGCAAATCTCTTCCTCCAACTACACCAAGTGTGTGTCTTATCCACCTTGCTGCTTCAAACCTTCTCAAGTCTGAAGGATCTGCTGGCAAATCTCTTCCTCCAACTACACACAAATGTGTTATAAAGTGAATACATAGTGTAGATTCCGAAATCAAACCGGGTCTAATAACAATCTAAACAATAAATAACTTCTGAGATACTATACAAACTAGTAAATGCAATCATCATATCATAAATATGAAATCCAAATATCCATTTCAGGAAATCAATTGCTCCATAATAACAAGAATCGTACCAATAAATTCTAAAAATCGATTAGTCAAACGCAAAGAGCTCATCGTAAAGTTCTGTAATCAATAACCATTCCCAAATTCGCCGATTACAAACCCTAATTTCAGAAGAAAAAAATCCCCAAATCAAAAAATGGAGAACAGAGGAAAAATCGAAGGAACGTACAAGTTTCATCTGATTTCTTCGAACTCGAATCCGCAGGAACATTAACATGAACGTCTCGTTTCTTAAGAAAATCCTCCAAAATCGATGCTAAACAGAGTCGCGAATCTTGTTCCTCCGTCGCCATTGTTGATCGATCAATGCTTTTTTTAGCTTGGTCAACAAGAAAAGTCAAAAATCCAACTCCCAAATCCAAACTCGCGACAATCGAATAAACTCCGAAATCGAAACTCGGAAACAGATTATTATTTTTTTTTTTCCGAACGAAGAAAAATCAAAAGCTGTGTAGATTACAAATTCGCTTCTTTATATGTAGAAACAATGCTCAGATTTTATAAGGAAGAAGAAAGAAACTGAGAAGAAAACGAAAACGAATCTTTTGACCCTTTCTTTTTATTTTTATTTTTTTCTTTCGATCAAAATGAAATAAGCAGAAGAAGAGGAAGAAGAAGGAGAGCGAGGAGGAGGCATGAACCAAAAAGCTCCGAGTCTCCTGGGTTTTATTATAAGTTGGACAATTTTGTAATTTTTGAATATTTTTATTATTATTATTTAATTACTTCTTTTTTTCCGCCTTATTGTTTAATTACATTTACTGCTCTATGTACCAAATTAGGTGGGGGTGAAAAAGTTTATAGCTAAGAATTTATAATCTGTATATAATTTTTGTTTTAATTTTCTACCATACTACAGGTAACATAGTAGTAAGTAATCATAAATTGCTATCCTCCAAATATATGGTTTTGACAAAATGTGTAGTATATATACTCATATTTATTTTTGGTCTAGCTACATTGATCTGGGAGGGGTTTTGCATGGTTATTATGCATGATTATAGATGCATAATTTTTTTGTATAGTTGTTTTAAGCACTTTTCCAATTCAATTATCATTGATCAATGGAAAAACTATCTTTGTGGAAGAAGAATATACCGGAAGAATAAAGACGGTAGTAACCAAAAATTAATTTTGTATTAGTCACAGTATCGTATACAACCAAAAAATATGGGAATGGTAAATTACTCTCTTGCTGTGAGTTTAATTTCTCAGCCATTTAATAAGAGTTAATGCTAATTTGAAATATAGAAAAGTCAGGTTTTTGTTTTTCTATAATTTAATTATGAGCTATAAAATGGTCCTAAGTAGATATAAAATCGTACCAGCTCTAAAATGTTCTATTAAATAACTAATAAACCATAATATAGTACTCAGCAAATTAACCGAAAAATAAATTCTCCGAGTAGTAGGTAATCAGATGGCATTTCATGTTAGAAAATGAATATTAAATCCTAAAATATTGGAAAACAAAAGGCTTATTAGGAAACTAATTTGGGTGGACAACAAAAGAGAAAATTTATTGCTACTCTGTATAACTGTATTTTCTTGCGTATGAAAGTGTCTTTAAAACCAATAAAACATGATATCATGATTACATATATAGTTTTATAACAAGAAATGAATAAAGGTCAGCATGAGAATTTACATACATTTTAAAGAACTCAGATATATATAATTTATTTGGTAAACAATAAATATGATATTCAGAAACTTAAACAGAAAAAAAAAATGTTTTGGTGATGATGAATGTAACCACATCTTTTTGAAAATGACTCTTTTAATTATTCAATTCTTTGAAAAAATTTATATTAAATTTCCTTTACACTCTTTTATTTGGGATGATATTAATATATTTTCTCTTTATGACTTTTCTTTGTTCATTGAACATGATACCAACTCACTCGGAAAATGGGTTATAAATTTTCAAAATGGTGGGTATACAATTATACATATACACATAAGATATTGGGAATACACACACGTATTACCACGAAATGATATGTTGCTATCGTACAGTTTTGGAAACTTCGTTTTATGATTAGTTTATACATAAACGAACTGATCAATTTTGGGTCATCCCTTTATAATTTTTTTCTAATAAACCCGAAATTGAATGGTCAAGGAAGGAAACGTTTGCGTCATACAAAAATATATACTCAGATAACGTTACTATAAATTGGTAAAACCTTTGAAAAACAAAACAAATTTGAATTTAGTGTTAAGAAATCAATTTCGTGTGGAAACTAATTAATGAGGTCCTTGGTGATTAAAAAACAGTATTTGTTTTAGGTGGTATGGCAAGAAATTTCAAAATCCACACTTTGATTTGCAAAAGCTCGATGGATCTTTTTCATCTAATTAAACTAATTTTTCAAACTAATTTAACAATAATAAAAGATTTACGTGTTGACGAAACTAAAAATAAAAAATAAAAAATAGACAGTTGAATGGGATAAAATGCATATAAACAGTGATCATAACTCAAGCATCAAAATTAACAAAACAGTGATTAAAACAGAAAAAAAAAAAGATATGGAGACACACAAACTCTTTAAACCAATGATTTACGTGTTACTTGTGGTGCTAGCGATGATGCATGCAGAGATCCAAGCCGTTGGTACCTCTATCTCAACCGTCCATCTCAAACCAACGTCTTGTGAGATGGATTTACCCCTTTGGCGACGGGTGCTTCAACGTGGAGGCGGAGGTGGCGGTGGAGGGGGAGGAGGTCGTGGCGGCGGTGGCGGAGGAGGAGGCGGAAACAGAGGTGGAGGAGGCAGCCGCGGAAATAATAATGGCGTTGGTACTAGTACCGGTGGTGGTGGCTTGAGTCACCGTAGTTCAACCGGTAATATAGTATTTCTCGTCTTCGTATGCTTTTTGGTTCTTCTATGTTAGAACATAATATAATTTTTTTAAATTAAATATTATAATATATATAGGCTTTGATAATGTTTTTTTTTTCGTAAAAGGCTTCAGCCTGATAATATTCTGTATAATACTTTAGATTTTGAGTTAGCACTTGTATCTGTGAGTTGTACTAATACTGTGTTGTGTTAGATTTATATACGTGAGTAATCATATACGTGAGTAATCTATGTTAAATGTAGTCATTATTTTATCTAAATTATCATTTATAATATTTTTAAATATTTCATATGATTTTAAACTTTAAATACTTTCTAAATATTTTATTGTGAATTTAACATTTAACATATTAAATATATTTAGTTGATTAATTATGAATCTATATATAATGACTCATCCAAATAAAATAATCACATTCAAAAATATAGTTTCTATATATTGTGCATCCATATTGATTCAATAAACGATTTTATATTATATTTTTAGATTTTTAAAAATATTTCAAAAAAAGTTTCTATTATTTCTATATTTTTAAATTTTGTTAATTAAATATAATATTATTATATAATTTAAATTCATGTATAATAGAACTTGTTAGATAATTTTATTTTATAATATATAAATAAAAATATAAATAATTTAATTACTTTCTAAATTAATAGAGATCGAAGTTATTATAAAAAAAACTTAAACATCAGACATGTATCACATTATACAGTTATAATTAATGATATCCAATTCATAAATTTTAGTTAAGTCCAAATTAAACGACGAATAGTGTTTTAACTTTTATATTTTCCGACCGAATTATATTTTAACCGATCTTAACCACAATTATCCGATCATACGATGAATCCCAACATTTGTAACCCCTACAATAATTTCAAAGTTAAGCTCCAAAGCAAAGAGATGAAAAAGATGCAATCGAATCCTACACTCTTCACCTCCATTGACATGGGAACAAACTCTTTCAAGCTTCTCATAGTCCAAGCCGATTCATCCGGAAGATCTTTCGTCCCCATCGAGAGACTCAAGGAGCCAGTCGTGCTATCACGCGAATCTCCGACCTCAATTTCGCCTCAATCTCAGCTTCGCGCACTTCAATCCCTACAGAAATTCAAAAGTCTGATCCTCTCTCACAACGTCTCCACTGATCGGATCCGTTGCGTCGCTACGGAAGCGTTGAGGCGAGCGGAGAATCGGGAACAGTTCGTGGAGACGGTGTATAACGATTTAGGGTTAGTGATCGATGTGGTTTCCGGTGAAGAGGAAGCGAGGTTGGTTTATTTAGGTGTGCTTCAGTTTTTACCTGTTTTTGAGAAATCTGTGCTGTGTATTGATATTGGAGGTGGTTCTACTGAGTTTGTTGTGGGGAAATGTGGTGATGTGAAGTTTGCTGTTTCGTTGAAGCTGGGACATGTGAATTTGACCCAAATGTTTTTGAGGAATGGTGTTGGATTGGTGGAAATGAGAGAGTATATTCGTAATGTGATTGATGAGTCTAGGTTGGTGGATAGATTGAAGGAGTCTGATGGGTTTGAGGTTGTAGTGGGATCTTCGGGGACTATACGAGCTATCGAGAATGCGGTTTTTAGTGGGTATGGAACTGATTTGTGTTGGTCTGATCAGGTGGAGGGGTATAAGAGGGATTGGAGATTTGGTAGAAGGGAATTGAGTAGTGTTGTAGAGCAGCTATGTAGTGAAGGGGATGAGGAGGGAATAAGGAGGGATGGGTTTTTCAAGAGAAGATCGGAGTTTATTGTTGCTGGGGCGGTATTGTTGGAAGAAATATTTAAGGCTCTCGGTATCGAGGAAATGGAGGTCTCTGAGTATGCTTTGTCAGAGGGTGTGATTGCTGATTCTTTAGCCAAAGCTTTTGATGGATCGTATGATTTGAATGCTAATGCAAGGTGGCGATCGGTCATGAGGCTTGCCACGCGATTTAATGGAAAAAAGCGTATGAATCATGCGGTACACTGTGCCAACATTGCCAAGGTACATTCTAACCTCAACTTTTACGAGCACTTTGTTTGTGAAAGATTGATTGGCTGATATTTCATAATGATGATAGCTCTTTGTCCTGTCTTTTAGATAGAGCATTCTGCTCTGCCTATCTCTTGTGATTTTTAGCGCAGTTTTTTTTAACCCCATCTTCTTTTTGTGTGTGTATGCTAATGCCTAATGGTTTCAAATTCCATTTCAACCCTGCACAACTGAATTTGGTAATTTGCTCGATTCAATAATTGATAGGACAGTGTTTTTCCAGGAAATCTTTGTGGGTTTAAGGAAGTGCAATGATTTTAATGTCATATTAGACGATAAGGATCTTGAGTATCTTGAAGCTGCTTGTTTCTTACACAATATCGGAATCATCACAGGGAAAAAGGGATATCATAAGCAGTCTTATCATATCATCAAGGTTAGTTCGTCGGCTCTGGTAACATACTATTCATCGAACACGGCGCTTTGTAAACTGGAAAAGCAATTCTCACAAATTCTTAAATACAAGAATAATCTTTTGTTTTCGTTCTTTTTAAAAACTTTTCTGTAGGTTTTCAGTATCTAATTTAATCTCTTTGTTATTAATAGACTCTTCTTTCGTAGAATGGGGATCATCTTCATAGCTACAGTGCTGAGGAAGTGGAGGTAAGATACCTAGTCCTCTAGAAGAAGGGACTTGTCTTGAATTTACCGTTTCTCTGATTACTATCATGCCTCGTACAGCTTATATCAATGCTTATGAGGTATCATAGAAAGAAGTTTCCCAAGCTTGGGCGGGGACCTCTAAAAGATCTCACTGAGGAGGTAGTGTGTCTCAAATTTCAGCTTAGCAAACCAGACTCGATCTCGTAATGTGGTTATTCTGATCCTTATTGTCTCTGTTACAGGCAAAGCATAAATTCATGATTATGTGTTTGATTATACGGTTGTCTGTTATACTTCAACGGAGTGAGACTATGGATCTCCAAGAAGTTGAATTTATTGAATCTGCTGAGAGCGTCAGACTCGTGAGTAAATATTTTCTGTCATTCTACTTCCTACCATTTGAGTGTCTTTGTGACATGGAATTTCTGGTCACTATCTTCTTTATGCGCATTTAAAGTATACACTGAGTAAATCCACAGGATAATCATTTCATACCATTTATGAATAGTACTTTGGTATGTTGATCACCGCCTGGTCAATTTATCTGAATCTTGTGAAAGTTTCGAGCTTGTTATTACTTTTCTGGCTGGTGCTAGAATTCTCATGTAAACCAATCAGCTCAACATCATTGGTTAAATCCTTATCTCTACACTTTGCTATGTTTTTTCTTTATTTTCTGTAGGTGCTGAAACAAAACCAGGAGCCCTTGGTGGTTGATACTTCTCTAGATCATGCTAACAAATTGTCTGATGCATTACAATTGGAGCAAGAAGTTGAGCATTTCAAAAGGGTAAACTTCCATTGCCCAGTAATTTCTACTTGTTTCACTTCTATTTTCGAAAGTTTAACTTTCTTGAATGAACTATAGCAAGATTGATTAGTAACAGTAACAGAGACCAAAATGGTTTAGTAAATTAGAATGAAGCTTAAACAGTGAAAATGACAATAAGCTGAAGCTGTGGAGTAAAAATCAAGGAGACTCTAACAGCTAAATAAAAACTATATTTGATGTTTGTAGTCTAAGTCTCTATTTGTGACTTTTTGTTATTCTTTTTGCCTTGACCTCGGCAGCTATTCAAAAAGGAAATGGTTGTTGTTTTTCCTTCATGAAAATCAATCAGCCGGAATTCGAAATGGTGTGCTGACGTGGAGCCTTCTAATTCGTCCTCATCAGTATCGTCAATATCATGTAATGATTTTAATATATAATTACATTTGTCAAAGAAGTGTGATTGAATTTGATGATAGTTTTTATTTTTTTTGTTGATAGTAGGATTTGATTTCTTGTTGATAGTAGGATTTGATTTTACCAAGCATGTTATCATAGTGTTACTGTAGGATTTGATTGGTAGTAAACCAAGCCATTAAAATAAACCAAACCTAATGTTTGTAATTTGGAAATTTTGAAACAATCAAATTGCCTGATTTCGATTCAAAGCAAATAGTCAAATACAACTTGATCTAGGGTGCGAACCGGTACCTAACTAAATACCGATGGTCTAAGGAGCATACCGGTACTAAACCGGTAATCAAAATGTAGAAAATAGCGTTTGAAAATGGCGCAGAGGTTTAATGGAGATCGAGAGGAAGCTTCTTCGTCTTCTCCATGGCCACAATTCTCGAACCCGTTTACCCGAAATCCATGCCCATCTTCTCCGTCACTACCTTCATGGTTCCAATCTCCTTATCGCTCACTTCATCTCAATCTGCGGATCTTTCCGTTACTCTGATTACGCTTCTCGCGTCTTCGCTCATATGCAAAACCCGAACGTTCTCGTCTTCAACGCAATCATCAAATGTTACTCACTCGTTGGTCCGCCGATGCAGTCTCTCTCTTTCTTCTCTTCCATGAAAAGCCGTGGAATTTGGGCTGATGAGTATACTTACGCGCCTCTGCTTAAATCATGTTCGTCTCTTTCTGATTCGCGGGTTGGGAAATGTGTTCATGGTGAGGTTATTAGAAATGGGTTACATCGTTTTGGATCGTTACGGATTGGAGTGGTGGAGCTTTATGCTTCGAGTGGGAGGATGGGCGATGCACTGAAAGTGTTTGATGAAATGCCTGAGAGAAACGTGGTTGTTTGGAATTTGATGATTCGTGGGTTTTGTGATTCCGGGGATGTGGAGAGAGGTCTTGGTTTGTTCCGTAAGATGAGTGAGAGGAGTGTTGTGTCGTGGAATTCGATGATTTCGAGTTTGTCGAAATGTGGTAGAGATCGTGAGGCGTTGGAGCTTTTCTGTGAAATGATTGATCAAGGTTTTGATCCGGATGAGGCGACTGTGGTTACGGTTTTGCCAATCTCTTCATCTCTTGGAGTTTTGGATACAGGAAAATGGATTCACTCTACTGCGGAATCCAAGGGTTTGGTTAAAGATTTCATTACCGTTGGGAATGCTTTGGTTGATTTCTACTGCAAAAGTGGTGACTTGGAGACAGCTAGGGAGATATTCAGAAAAATGCAGCAGAGAAGCGTTGTTTCGTGGAACACAATGATATCCGGATCAGCTGTGAACGGAAAGGGAGAAGTCGGGATAGACTTGTTTGATGAGATGATCGAGGAAGGGATAGTAGCACCAAATGAAGCTACATTTTTGGGGGTTTTGGCATGTTGCTCATACACAGGTCGGATTGAGAAAGGAGAGGAGTTGTTTAGTTTGATGATGGAAAAATTTAAACTTGAGCCAGGAACCGAGCATTACGGTACGATGGTTGATCTAATGAGTAGGAGCGGGCGGATCAGAGAGGCTTTTGAGTTTCTAAAAAATATGCCTGTGAACGCTAATGCAGCTATGTGGGGGTCATTGCTCAGTGTGTGCCGCAGTCATAGAGATGTAAAGCTGGCTGAGGTTGCTGCCATGGAGTTAGTGAAGATTGAGCCAGAGAACTCGGGGAATTATGTGCTGTTATCTAATTTGTACGCAGAGGAAGGGAGATGGGAAGATGTTGAGAAGGTAAGAAAGTTGATGAAGAGTAAACGCCTTACAAAATCTAGAGGCCAAAGCACCATCTGCGGCAATGTATCATTGTGAGAAGTAGTCAGTTTATGGATAGAGAAATCCAGGCTTTTACCAAAACCATTCAGCTGCACCGCCATGAGATTACTGCTAAATTCAGGATCAAGAATGTGAATGAACTCGTAATTTCTGTGTAACCAAAAAGTCTTACAACAACAAAAAGCCATAAAGTCAGTAAAGCAATTTTGTGTTTTTAGATTTTCATAGTAGAATCTCTCCCCTTCTATTTGGACTTCTTAAAAGAAAAACTACGTGGGTCAAAGCATCCAAAAATAACCATGTCAAAGCAAGAAGAAGAGTTATAAAGATCACAAATTGAATGATATATTTTTACTAACAAACTAAAAGTAGTATAATACACAAGAAGTTAGGAGTTGCAAGCCATCGACTTAATAATACTAGGTCATATGAATTTGACTCAACTGTTTGTGAAAAATGGTGTTGGATTGGAAGAAATGAGAGAGTGTATCCTTAATGTGAGGGATGAGTCTAAATTGAAGGAATCTGGCAAACTGAAGGATCTTAACTGAGGAAACTGACTTGGGAACTATACGAGCTATTGAGTATGCGGTTTTCGGTGGCTATGGAACTGATTTGTGTTGAATTGGTTGAAGGGAATTAAAGCAGTGGTATAGCGCAGCTATGCAGTGAAGGAGATGAAGAGGGAATAAGGATGGATGGGCTTTTCAAAGAAGATCAGAGTTCATTGTTGCTGGGGCGGTAAGGTCCGAGTAAAATATTCATGGCTCTCGGCAAATGGAGATATCTGAGTATGCATTGAAAGAGGGTGTGATTACTGATTCTCTTGCCAAAGCTTTTGATGGATCATGACTTAATGATCTGTCATGAGGCTTGCCACTCGATTTATTGGAACAAGCATACGAATCATGCAATACACTGTGACAAAGCTGGAAGAAGAGCTATAAAGATCATAGTTTACTACAGAATCAGAATGATATATTTGTAGTAACAATCAATGAACAAGAAGTTTGGAGATGAAAGTCATCGACTTAATATTGTAACTCAGAGGAAACTACGAAAGAGAAAAAAGTGTGTCTTTTCAAAGAGAAAAATTGAGATGTCTCTCATTCATAAACCATGAAGCAAATCATCAATACTTTGTCTAGCTTCCTACTTACTTGATGTAGTAAGACATCCATTTAAAACCCTCACCATAACCCATTTTACGAACAATACTACACATAAAAACCTCAACAGGACGAACACCAGAGTCTCCAAGACTCACATTGCCTTTACCGGTTGTGAAGTTAGTAAGACCCAAACCATACTTCAACTCATCTTCCGAAGCTGCATAAGGAAGATCAATCTTGTTCCCAAGAATAAGAAAAGGCACACTTGCCAAGGCTTCATCTGACAAAAGAGCATCTAGCTCTGTTTTTGACTCCCTAAATCTCTCCTTATCGTTAGCATCCACCAGGTAAACAACAGCATCAACCTTTACATACACACACAAACAAAACGAATTTCTATCAGCAAAAGGATATCTACTTACACAAATGTGCAAAACCTTCTAATTCAAACTAAGAGTTTCTATCAACAACTCTCTGAAGTCCACATTTTTCTTGTTACCGCATACGCAAGATTATAACTATTTGTATTTAAGCAACTCTAAAAAACACAAATGTGCAAACTCTTCTGATTCTGGTTCTGGCCTAAGGAAACGAAATTGGTCAGACTTACACAAGAGTTTCTAATCAACAATGCTCCGATGTCTACATTTCTCTTTTTACAGCAGAAACAAGATTATCACTATTTGCATTTAAGCAACTCTAAGATACACAAATGTGCATACTCTTCTGATTTTGGTTCAAGCATTAGCAATCAAATTGATTAAACTTAAGCAAAGAGTTCCTAATCACCAACTCTCTGAAGTCTACATTTTTATTGTTACAACATAAACAAGATTACCACATTTTGCATTTAAGCAACTCTAAGAAACACAAAAATGTGCATAATCTTCTGATTTCGGTTCAAGCATTAGCAATCAAATTGGTTACACTTAAAGAAGAGTTTCTAATAAACATTTCTCTGGTTCCATCAAAAGTAACTCTAAGAAACACAAAACAGAGAAAGAGAGATGATTAACCTTAGCATAGTAATCCTTCCAAACTCTACGAGCAATCTGATGACCACCCAAATCAAAAGCCTTGAACTTAATCTTCCCAATGCTAAGCTCTTCAGATGTCGGATGTTGTGTTGGCTGATGCTGAACTAATCTCTGCAAAAATCTAGAGATTAAGCATATTTCTGATTCAACAGGCTCTAATCAATTACAACAATCTCAAAATTCCTCAGTTCCACATCTCAAAATCACAGAATCTAGAGAGAGATTAAAGAGTAATGAAATGACCTCGTCTTTGAGCATGTGAAGCAAAGTAGTTTTTCCGGCATTGTCGAGACCTAGAAACAAGATCTTCGCTTCTTTTTGCCATAGACCTAACGTCGCAAGGATTCCATAGAACCAATCGAACAAAAACATCACGTCGTCGTCGTCTTCTTCAGATCTCACGATCTCCGTATCAACGTTTTATATAAAGAAAGGGAAAGAAAAAAAAAACGAAGAAAACAAACACGTGGATGATACAGAGATGTGGAGGTTTCTTATTGGTTGTGATCAGTGTCGTTGACGTCATTGTAATTAATCATGACCGACCGATCAGAATAATCAGCGGTTGAGATCATTTTAATACGTTTAACTATTTTCTTTTGGCTATAGCCACCTACCCAAAAGGTTGAAGCCACGTGGCGTAGATTTAATGGTACCACAGTTTTAAGGTAGAGTCAAACTTTGGTCAAAATGAAATTCCATGAGATTACTATTGTTTTTAGTTTCAAAATTAGCTATGGAAAAACATATAGTATGTATATATCAATTTTTTTTTGGGTCATCTGACTTCAAGAACAAAACTTCAAGTGGTACAAACACGAGAGCGTAAATGATGCGTATAACACTCTTCACTAACAGAGCTCGAGAGTTTAGGTCTTTTAAGAATGTAAAGCCTAATATTCTCGAGTAATAGAAAATACAGTTTATATTTATCTTTATTTCATCTTTATTTTTTAAAGATCAAACAAAATTTTTAAAAGGGAATTAAACATAAATTCTTGTAAAACCTATTAAAATATTTTTTTATAGGAACTGCTGTTATGCTAAGTTTTTATTTGCTTTGCAATCAATTTTTTAAAAAATGAGGACAACTAATTATTATAAAAAAAGTTAAAGAAACGCTCGTACAAAGTTAAACATTTTTTTCTTACAAATTAATGAAGGCGTTGCTGATGTTTTTGACATAGACGATGATGATAATAAGGGAGGTGATTACATTGAGTTTGAGGACGTTGATATTGATAAGATCTAATTAAGTTTTGTTTTGTTTTTATTGGCCTAGTTCCAAGCTTGTAATACAATTTTGACCAGTTTCTTAACTTCAATTTTTCACAGTTTGGCTATAAAAACTATGTTCTTTAGCACTATATTATTTTGTTAGGTCAAAGAATCAAGTCATATTTTGAACTACCGAAATCAAAGAACTTGCTTAGTTTCTTTAGAATTTCATCAGCTTGAAGATATATAATGTACGTTTCAGTTCTGTGAAGACCCGAAACTGATTTTCCTCTTCCAGTAAACTTTATTCCAAAAATTAGAAAACCAAACTTTGTTACTTGAACCCGTTTCTCAACTTGTTGAAGCTCAGTGCTCTTTGCGAGATTCCAATACCCATACACAGCCATTAACTTCATTCCTATCAGATTTCTTCACAGACATTCAGGTAAACCTCTGATTTCTGATGTTAGAAACTGATTTGTCAGACATACAAATTGAGTTAGATATGGAAAGTTCTACCCAAAAAATGGTTAAATGAAAAAAAAAAAAAAGAAGACTAACGTTGACAAAAGTGGGAAAACGGGCCTGCTACGTAAAACCTAACCGACTTTGACTCAGTGCCTAGCTATTTAAACAAAGAAAATGTCTCATCTGCGTGAAGGTAACAAAACGTAGAGCAAGCTGCTACACCGTAGGGAATATATCGAAGATCTTCGAGAATTGTGATTGTTTCTGAACTTGCATTCAAACGTAAGCTCTCGTTAATTTCCTTTGATTCTATTCCTTCTCTTACGTACGCATGGTGGTTTAGATTCTCAAATGTATAATTATATAGGGTTTCCAGTGCTTGAATTTTACGACTATATTTCATGTTTAATCTAGTTATATGTAACATGTTGTAGCTTAGAGATTTATGGAATAAGACAAAAAAAATTTGGTATATTCTTTGTCTGAATTGAGATGATCAATACACTCGTCCATATGTTCTTTGTACGTAGAGAGGTCTTTGTTTGCAAGTCTCTCTAGCTAGGCGATCGTTTGAATACTTGGATATTGTAGAGACGATGCCGAAGAACAAAGGAAAGGGAGGAAAGAACAAGAAGAGAGGAAAGAACAAGAAGTTGAGGATGAGAAGCGTGAGCTCGTCTACAACGTGTATGAGCAAGAGTATGCACAAGTTGTCCGTATGCTTGGCAACGGCAGATGTGAAGCCATGTGTACTGATGGCACCAAACGTCTCTGCCATATCCGCGGTAAGATGCACAAGAAGGTCTGGATCGCAGCTGGTGACATTGTGCTTGTTGGTCTGAGAGACTTTCAAGATGACAAAGCTGATATCATCCTCAAGTACACGTCTGACGAGGCCAGGCTTCTCAAAGCGTATGGTGAGCTCCCGGCTACTCTCCGCATTTTGATGGAGATGGTGATGATGTGGGAGATGATTACATCGAGTTTGAGGATGATGATATTGATAGGATTTGAGCAGATTTTATTGGCCTAGTTACAAATTTGAGCAGATTCTTAATTTAAATGTTTCACAGTTTTAACTAAGTTCTTTAGCGCCACTGTAGCATATCAACATGATTAAGCTTTGATGATGAAGTTAAAGATAATTTAACATGTTCATCAAGTGTCCTGTTATTTCATCAGCTTCCTGTCGTGTCCTGTTATTTTGTTGAGGATGGCTATGATGAATATGATTATTTTTCCTTGGCAAAAAGACTGAATAGTACCACCTTTTGACGAGCTGAAATTAACAGAGTTCCTTGAAGGAGAGACATTAATTAACAGACATATACAAAGGCTCTGTTTTTGATTGAAGTGAACATGGAATGTACTCATATAAATGGAGCAGTGAAATAACGCACCACTACCCAATTTGGATGGGTTTTGGTTAACATAGAATTTAGAGTAGAGAAAGAGATGTAACTGCAAACTGCAAAATACCTTGATGGATTTTGTTCAAGTCTAAGAAAAGAGCCTTTTTAATGTTTGCTAAAACTTGTTCTACCTCCAACAAACTACGATGCTAAAGTATTTAAAAAGGAAAACGATAAAACAATTAAGAGATTCGAAAACTTTGGTCTTCATTCTTCTTCTCCCTTCACTCACAGCTCATCCTGCAAAAACCAAATCACCCAAATATTACCAACTCAATTCCAAACAACAAAAGCACGGATGAGTGAAATCTTCAATGTGACATTGTGGTAAGTATATTCTTAACATACATGAATGGGGGCTTCTTTCTCGGAGGTTTCCTCGGTAGCTTCTGGTTTGATCTCCTCGGTCTTAGACTCAGAGTCAGATTCATCACCTTCATCGTCCTCTGCATCATCTTCAGCCTGCAGAAACATTCATAAATTTATTAGCACCTTGACAGAGACAAAGAACACTTTGAAATCTTGAACACAAAGGCTTACGTCTGATTCCACAGGAGCGTCCTTGGTTTCCTGTAACAACATAGAAGAAGAGTATCTTGTCTCAGATTATCATTTCTCAACTCAATATTGGACTCACATTCAACTCCAAAGCTTATCATTACTAATTAGCAGAGATATTTGGTTGAGAAAATGTTACCTCTTCCTCTTTCTTCTTCTCAATCTCATCGAAAGCTGCTTTCTCCGCCTGCAATACGAGATTAGATTCAATTTTCTTGATTAGTATTCAGAAACAAAGAGTCATGTTCATGGGGATGAGTATTTAAAACGCGTACATCCTTGTGCTTTCCCCATGTTTCCTCTGCCAACTTCTTGGCGTAGTCTGGGTCATCGCAGATCAAGACATTGTCGAACAGTGATCCTGATTTCACCTGAGAGAGAAAGATATGTATTTTAGATGAGAGACATAGGGACCAGAAGCAGAATCTGGAAGACAAGATGTTACCTGCCACAATTCGATTCCCACATACTTCAACTTGGGGAAGACATAGAGCTCTGGGTCATCCTTGAAGTCTGCATAAAAATCAGTTAAATTAGGCACAGTGATGGTTGGATATTATGTTTTGGAGAGCTAAATTGTATATGAGAATTTATGCAAGCAAGATTAAAAAGAGTACGTACTACAATGAATACATGAACATGATAGAAAAATGTAATCTTACAATCAATATATGAACATGATAGAAAAATGTAATCTAAGGTGAACAGAAAAATATGGACTACCAAATACGTGAAACTGGAGTGATCTTAAGTTTGACGATGGAGAAAACTTAGAAACTCATTAGCTACAAGTATTTTCTATTTAAATAGGTTAAACCATTGCGTTAATGTATTTCAGCATTTGAATTTTTTCTGAATTAGACCATCAAACAATCATCAACAGAAGTGGCTTACGAGTTCAGAACCACAAACTACATGTGTGTTATGCAAAATGAAGATATGCACCAAGGAAATGAGAAAACCACATAGATAGTAACTTACCAGGGTTGTCAATCTCTGGAGCCTCCCACTTGCCCTTGTAATTGGGGTTCTTGATTTTCTACAGAAAATAAACGACAATATTGAGAGAAAAATAAAAAGTTGCCTGGTTTATATACACGTTTGAAAGTGAGATTCACAAACCTTGGGTGTCCATTCACCGTTGTACTCAGGGTTGGGAATGGTAGGGGCAGTCCACTCACCATCTTCTTCATCATCCCAGTCCTCAGGCTAAGAGACAGGACACAAAGAAAAATCAGCACATTCGGAACACAGCAAGATATTTAAGATTTTGCATCAGTTATAGACAAGTTAGAAACCTTTTTTGCGTCAGCGTCGGGGATCTCCTTTGGAATATCGTCGTATCCGTCAGGTTTCTTGTCTTCAGGGTCAACAATATATTCAGTCTCGTCCCAGTCCTCAGGCTGTAGAAAAGAGGTACCACACGTATAGAAAACCAATTAGATAAGACACTCAGATTGCATGAGCTTTGGTCGAATTGGTTCTAAGTTTAGTCTGGTTGTTCATGAGTCATCACATACCTTCTTAGCGCTTGGGTCCTTGATCTTCTTGGGTGGGAGAAGATCCCAGTCAGAGTACACGCTACCAGTTTGCTTCTCCTCATTGTCAATGAGAATGCTGTACGTAGCATCTGGGCGGAGGATGAATGTGTACACATGGGTGAGCTGGTCAGTTTCACATGGAACATCCTTCTTGATAAGGTGGTTGGCGTCATTGTAGGTGAGGATAGCATGCACTTTCTTTGTGCTGTAGCCACAGATATCTGGACCAAACATGATGCTGCAAATAAAACCAGATGAGTGTTATTTTATAAAAATCCATCTCGGCTGATGATGTTGAGAAAATGCGATAATATACAAAATATACCTGTATGGGGTGTCTCCACCAAATTTCTTCTGGTCAACATCACTACTCATCAGCTTCATGTAGCCACCACCACAGTCAAGCTTCTGCTCGTGCTTGACTGAGAATTGGAAGACTAGAGTTTTGTCCTTGTTGCTGAATTCAGGGAACTCAGCCGAAATGGCGTAGAATCTGTAGTCCTCACTGGTCTGGATACCTGCAAAGACATTAATGCAACAAAGCGTTAACAAAAAACTAGGAAACCAATAATTCATGAGCTGAGCTCTCAAGGCTGAAATCATACCTTTATCGTTAGCATCACCAGACCAATTTCCCGCAGTGTGGTTCCACTCCCCAGCAGAGTTTTCTTCTTTCTTCCACTCAGATTTAACCCATCTGCTCTCCCATCCATCTTTACAAACGAAGAAAACGACAAACACCAGACAAGAACAATCACAAGATTCAGATATGGCATTCAGAAATCCAAAACAAGAGACACAAATTCTTCAAACGAGATATTGGTTACACCAAATTTAGTTTAGTATTACTTATTGAAATTCAAATGATACTAGTGTTAAGATTAACCTGAACACTAACAATGATTGTACCTATGGATAAGATTGATACTATTATACTGGTTTCGAGCCAGTGATGAATAATCTATGAGCTATCGTCACAGATTTCATTCATTACTCTCGTGATCTCTGAAATATCTCAATGAAGAGTATTATTCACCAAAATTTAGACGCAAATTCCTGAGATCTCCAATTTAGAATTCAATGAACCACAAACAAATCCAAATTCATAGATCCATAACAATCCCGATCAAAACATTTTGAAATGATCTATCCGATGAAAACGAAAATATCATTGCATGATCGAAACTGGATCTTAACTCACAGCATTATCACATTCAAATTCATAATCCGAAATACAAACAAACGAATCCACATGAAACTTAGATGTAGAGAAGAGAGTGAAACGAAGTGAATACCATCAAAACGCTCCTCGAAGATAACTTTGGCGGAGGCGATCGCAACGAGACCGATAAAAATCAGAGAGACGACGAGGCTAGAATTCGATTTCGCCATTGCTAACAAAAAAAAAAAAACTCAGATCGGAGCTTCCCGAAGATCAAGAAGATGCTGTTGAAGACCTGGAGTATATATACTCTGAGGAGCTACAAGTGAAGTTGCTACGATAGATTAATTTAGCATTGCGCCACGTTGTAAATTTACAGCCACGTAAACCAATCATTTAAAGCCACGTCGGATAAGCTTGTCATGGAAAATGACATGGCGCGATGCTATTGGTTAGAGACGGTAGACGAAAGGTGGGGATAATAAGACTTGAGCGAAAGAATTGACACGTGGAGAGATATGAGTGGTGGGTGATTTAAGCGTGCTTATTCTCGTGGGGAGAGTAAACAAAAAAGAAGCAGATCTCTCGGGGTGTTTTTCGTAAAAACATTGTTTGGTTAGTTGGATTTGACGAACGTGATCGTAGCCGTCGAATTCCAACTGATTTTAAATCTAGAAAATTCTAAAAGCGTGGGCCGAAGAATATTGATTTCGTTATAACATAAATCACACTACTTTTGGCCCAATAACTTTTCACTTTTACGTTGATGATGTAGTTACGAGTTCTTCGTGTGAAGAAGCTTAGCTTAAAAGCTACTCAAAATCTGACTTTCATAATGACAATAAACATTATGCGTTGATGTAATATTGGACTGACCACAATTCCACTCAGAGTTAGCAGTTTTACCGTTTTTCAACAGAGATTTCATTTTTTGCATCATGCGTTTATGTAATATTGGTGCCACCTAAATTCAAAAGAAGAGTTTTAATACACCGGGACAATGATTGATTTCACACCAGTCAGATACAATGAAGCGGACTCATTTCAAAAGGAACCGGACCATGAGAAGAAAAATATAAAACTTTTTATATTTTTCTCCATAACCGTTCTAGGCTACAAAGTTCAGACCGAAAAAAAAGTTGAACTGGGGGAATTGGGAGGGGCCGCGCGAACGCAGGCCCCAGCTGCCACAAATAATGACGCAGGCTCTCCCACTTGGGGAGACCTTAGGCATAGCACCCATCCTAAGTGCAATGGACGTCACTAGCCTAGGCCACACACCTTCTTGATCGTGTGTTGACCCCGTCCAGGTAAGTACTTTACAATGACCGACCTTCGACTTATTTTATACTGCAAAGTGATTAGTGACTCGTTATAAAGTTCCGATGTGGGACAAATCACTTCAATCTTTGTTTTCAATTTTTACACCTTGGTGGGCCTCTTTAATTATCTTACGGCCCAGATATAAACTAGTTGGACTATGCCCATCTCTTCCCTCCGTTGGATGACAAACTAAAAATGAGAGTGAGTTATCTTAAGGCTTTAGAATTTGGTTTGCTAATCTCTAGATTTTTACTGCTGCTCAACTCTATAGTTTTTATGTCAACAATTTGATTTAGTATGGTATTTGATCCAATCCTTTTAAAACCTTTGTTTGTGGTTTGTGGTTTATGTTTTTTCATGCATCTCATCTTTTTGTTCAAAAGAAGTTCATCACTATCATGTGTTACAAATAATTTCATTCCATAGAAGATGTACACTTGAGAAAAATTTTGGGTTATATTCGAGATCAGTGCTCTCACGGTTTGTGTTTTGCCTATGCCATTTCGGATATAGTTAGTAGAACTAGAGTTCAATATGGGTGGGATGAAATGTATCAGTCCCTCTACACTAGATACCTATGTGTTTTTCAAAGTTCAACGCATTTTATTAATTGATATAATAAATTGTTGTTTTAAAAAGAAATAGCCAATTAATATTGGTTTAGAGTTTTGAAGAATATTACTATCAAATGATGATGTATTTATTATAAAATATTAGTTATTAAAACTATATATATAAGATTTGGGCGACTTTGGAGTTAAACAAAGGTAATGTGCGATTTGGTTCATTGGCGGCTGTTAAGTAGAAAAATATAAAACTTTTAATTTTCCTTAATCATATAGTTTCATAGAAAAATTATACTAGATTTTGAAGCATGTCTCATATCAAAATTACAATTTTTTCTTTTTCAATATAAATACATATAGACAAACCATGCTTCTTAGACTTCAACAGCACTAACAATCTCCAATCTTTGCATGTTTTATTATGTACATCCGCAAACAACTTATACGTATTGGTATCAGTACCAATCTGCCTAAGCTTTGTTAACTTGTAACACATCATCACATCATCAAAGATAGTCCAAGTCTAAAAAAAATCATCAAAAACCACATGACCATTATAGTGAACTAAATAATTTTTTTTGTCCTCTTCTTGAGTTCTATTCATATTCTTATGTATTGTAACGTTTGTAGTAAGTACTAACCCCGATATATAGCATGTCCGTATACCAATACGTTTGACGTTGGAGTAATTGTGCCTTCATTCTCACCGTCTCAAATTTTAATCGACATATAAGTCTAAGACTCATAAATATATATATGCCTAAAAGATATTTAGTACAAGAGAATACATAATTTACCTAAAAGATTGGATTCGGGATTTGGGAACGGTACTGCTCTATGTTGAAATCTTTAGTTTGAATCGGCCAACTCAGGGTGCAACAATGTTAGTTGTACATTTTTTGTTGCAAGTTTTGTTTAAAGCAAATTTGTAATATAAGATTATCTATAGAGTGATCGTCGTAGAGTCATCTATTCATGTATTAACTTTATTCCCGACTTTGACTTCTAACCAAACCCATCTGGCAACCACTTGTCCAAACTTCCTCTGTTTTACGCCGGCGGTAATAAAACTCTAAACTAAATTCAAGAGTGCTTGATACATAGATAGATAGATCGATGGAGAACAAAACTACCTCTTCGGCGAAACAAACAATTCTTCTTCTCACTCCGTTCTCAGTGAAAAACTTTAATCTTTCTCATAGGTTTTCCTCTTAAATCTCATCCACACACACACACTCAATGACCTTAATATCTCGTTGTAACATAACTCTATATCAGGATAGGTATGATCAAAATATTGAAGGATTGGTGTCTTACAAGACCTAAAACAAAGAGAAGACAAATTTACATGTTCTATGTTACTTGCGAATGTCCTGGTAGTTTAATAACACCTCTAACATCCATCTGTTTCCGAAATCTCTGAGCATCTGTAAATCTTCCAATACCAGAATAAATGTTGGATATGAGCGCATAATCTCCTCCATGGCTTCTCTCCAATTCCATTAGCTTCTTAGTTACCCTCTCAGCTGTTCCAGGATCATCGTAAACGCTACAAGCTCCAAGAATCATTCTCCAGACCACGGCCTTTTGTTCAATAGGAATCTCCAAAGCGATCTTCTCTGCTTCTTCTAATTTTCCTTTTCTTCTAAGCATATCTACTAGACATCCATAGTGCTTCAAATCCGGCGTGATCTTGTACTTGTTTACCATCTTGTTGAAAAACTCTAGAAACTCTTCTTCGGCTAAACCTCCATGGCTACAAGCGTTCAAAACACTGATCATGGTTACTCTGTTTGGTTTCAAACCGAATCTTTCCATGTCTTTGAACATACTGACCGCTTCTTTGCCCATTCCGTGCATTGCAAACGCCGAGATCATCGTTGTCCACGATACCAGATTCTTTCTTTCGTTAGGAATCTCCCCGAAAAACTTCAACGCGCTTTGAATACACCCGCATTTCGCATAAGCGTCGAGTAGAGAGTTTGTAACACGAATGTCACACTGAACAAATCCTCTTTTCCCAACATAACCATGAACAGATTGGCACATTCTTTGATCACCTAAATTCCAAACAGCTGGGAGAATCGCAAGAATTGTTATCTCGTTTGGATTTATCGCATCACAAGCAACCATTCTCGAAAACAAAAGTATAGCTTCCTTGGGTCTATTAACTCGTGCATACCCATCGATGATAGTGGTCCAAGACACTACGTTCCGATTCGGCATCTTCTCCAAGAAGCAAAGAGCTTTACTGAACTCTCCCAAATTAGTCAAGCCAGTGATCATCACATTCCAAGTCACCTGACTTCTCTCAGGCATTTCGTCAAACACTTTATAAGCAGCAATCTTGTTTCCAGCAACAAGATACATATCGACCAAAGCTGTCTGCACATAAACGTTTAACCCAAAACCCAGTTTTAATGTCAAACCATGGAGTCCAATACACGATGATCGTGCATTCAAACTCGCTTTCAAGAGAAAGAGGTAAGTGAAACTATCAAAAGGAGGCAGTCTCTGGTTGTGATCAGACAAGAAATGGAGCTGTTGAAGTTGGTCGTAAAGGAAGTAAGCTCGAAGAGGAGTTTCAGTGAGGGAATAATAACGAAGAAGAGGATTGAATAGAAGAAGCTTCCCAGAGTCTTGCTTCTGGTGAAGGAGAAGGAGCCCAGATGTGGTGAAATGAGAATGGAGCTGGTGGATGATTCTTGGGTTTGATTCATTTTTCTGCACAAGAGAACGAAGATGTTGGATCGAGATATTCCCATGATTCTTAACTTCAGAAAGCAAAGTTGAATAAGAACAAAAATGATTGATGGTGTAAGAGCAAGGAGAGGTGATTCTACATGAAGCAAGCAAGAACATAATTGTCCGGAAAAAAACCACTCTGCCTTTTGGGAACTATAAACTTCGGCCTAAAAGGCAATTTTCATTCACTTTACATGATCATCTAAAAATATAAGTTACAGAGAGAATCATCTAAAACCTCTAATTGTATCAACCGTGCTTTATATTTTATAATATCATCATTGGTTTGGCTTGGCTGCTCCAGGATTCTTGCCAAACTGGATTATCATTGGTTTTCCTTTGAACACAAAACCATTTACGAGATTCTGCAAAATCACAAAGAACACATCAGGCACCTTCCTCTTTTGGGGGCAATAAACAAACAATTTTGTTTTATTTTCAAGCACGTATTGAGACTGAAACAAGAAGAGTTAAGGATTATAACCAGAGCATGATGTGCGAGTTCAACAGATGGAAAGGTCAAAAAGGCTTGCCCTCTCATTCTTCCTTCCTGCAATATTCAATGACATTAAATCAAGTCATACACAAGGAGATCGGAAATAACTGGAGACACCTTTAAGGTTACGAAATTCCATAGAAAGACGCATTACCTGCATTAGCCTCACACCAAGACTGGATTTAGCTCCTTCGATGCTTCCAAATTGTGACCCTACACGAGTCCCAATATTTATCTATGAATTTGACTTTCAGTAGGGTAAGAAATAAGCAGCGACTCTTCTTCATATTATGCAACTTTTAGATTGCAAAAGATTTTGATTTGACTAGCAGAGAAATGTCTTACCAAATATGTAATAGAAGTCATCAGTGACGACATCTTTAGCAAGATTTTTTATATATAGCACAAGCGACGGATTCCCAGCTGTGTAGTTCTGCACACAACAACAACAAAACATTTTCTTACTAAATATGTTATTCAGAAATGAGTCTATAGATTTGAACTATGGCAGGAACTAGGAAAACAGTCATGAAAGAGCTGTAGTGAAAATACACACTGATATGCAGTAAATATTGTTTCATGCATAGAGAATCCAGAGGAACAAGTATGCATATCAAATGTGCCAAAGTAAATTTTGCATATCGAAAGAAAAGGCTGGAACTGATAATCAGACTCGCATCATGACAAAAAAATATTCTCAAAATAACATAAAATATCTTGATCTTAGCATTTATACCTTGAACACAGGCAGTGATAGAATATCTTGCGGAGGTAACCTTCCTTTCTCCAACTCCTCTAAAGTAGCAAAGGGCTTTAAATTGGAATCCTCTTCTCTGGGCTCATCTGCAGCGCCTTCATTCTCACTATCCTCTTTATTTTTTTCTTGAGCAACTTTTGGGGTAATCTTGATCTGTCGGTATAGGCCTTAAAGTATCAGCACAGCTGCACGGCATAATAATTGAGTGATGATCTAAATAATTGAGTACCTGCATAACATGTTTATTCTTTCTTATCCGAGGTATTTCTTTTTGGGTCAAAGATGAGGGTTTCACTCCAACAGTCTCATGTGGTACATCCTTGTCCAAACCAAGACCAGCAAGAGTTTCATGTCTAGCACGCTTTCTTCCTGCTTTTGCAGTACCTGCATCCTAAACGTAAATCCATCAGAATTTAACCCAAGTACTCAATAACAAGAGTAGAGAAAAAAATACTAATAAGTTGGACGGACGTATTTGCGTTCATTATCATATAAGTTAACTAGCAAAAAAGACGACATGTAGACATACGCAAGCATAACGATCTCAGCATGAAGCCATTTTACTAATATCATAAAACGCTCTCATGGTATGAAGAGTTATACCTCATCAGATTCCATCTCTGACTCGCTACTAGATTGATGCTCCACCTCAGTTGGTTGGGGGACTGCTTTAGGTAGAGGTGGTGTGGGTAGAGCCATGCGAAAAGGAGGTGGAAGATTCATTTTGTTCATTAGATGGAGCACCTACAATAGAGAGGTCTAATATTACATCCCTAATTCGTTTCTGCGCTCCACAATAGTTGATATCTACATATCATAATAGGAAAAAAAAAAGAGCTTATATTCAGGGGTCACGCTAAAGCTTACCTGGGTGTATAATGGTGGGACAGCGATAAGGGCATTAGTAATGTTGGTTAATATATTTGCATCAGGTGGAGGGTAAGCGTATCTGCAAGACGAACCAGATCAAACATAGAAGCATCTAAAGTTAGCAGAGTGACTAGAAGAATTCTGATTCCATAGGTTCACGAAACACGGACTAGTAAAACTTACTGTAAATGTGGAGGAAATGGATAGTTTATGCCGAGTTTCGGAGCTATCGGTTCACCAGCACGCATCTCCACAGATTTCGAACCATTGTCGCCACTCACTGTAGAGAAAGCATTTCCCTTGTTCATAGATAAGTAAGGTTGACCATCTTTTCCAGATTCTTCGCTTTGTCGTGGCTTCTTGTTCTCGTTAGGTTTATTAGCTCTCTGTACTTGCAGAACCTTACCAAGAAACCTCAACCTACACCAATCATAAAAATGAGAAAAAGATCTCAATCCTGGGCTTCATTAACCCCAACATACTAATGGAAAATGTATAATTTCCAGAGAAAGAAACTAGTACCCGTTTAATTGACGATGAGCTTGAGAAGCCAACGCTTCGTTCTTAAAATCCACAAATGCCGCATTCCTCAATCTATCAACAATAATTATACGTCACATTCAATTTCTTCTTCCAAAAGCCTTTCAGTTCCCAATATCTTCTACACAAATCTTCTAAGTAATGTTTAAGATTCCAACTAAATCGAAATCTTACTTTCCACCGGAGCAAGGACGAACAGAAGAAGCACCGTATTGAGAAAAGAGACGAGAGATGATATCATGAGGGATACCATCAGGAAGATGACGAACTAGAAGAGTTATATACGCCGGCTCTGTAACTTGAGGTTGAAATTGCGTCGCCGGGAGATTCACGGCCGGCTCCGATGTCGTCTGTGCAGCCATTATAGCTCGGAACCCAAACTCAGAGCGATGTGTTTTTTCTTATGGGGAAGTAAACCGGGCTAGATTTTGGAGTCAGTGATCGAACCGAGAGGAATTATTGAATCAAACCGTAGTACGAACGCGTGTTGAGTTTAAATTGGTGGGCTTTTTCCCTAGTGTGGCCCATTAGTTATCTACCATGGACCATGGTTAATCAAAAACAAAGATTGAAGTGATTTGTCCCACATCGGAACTTTATAACGAGTCACTAATCACTTTGCAGTATAAAATAAGTCGAAGGTCGGTCACTGGAAAGTACTTACCTGGACGGGGTCAACTCGTGATCAAGAAGACGAGTGGCCTAGGCTAGTGATATCCATTGCACTCAGGACGGGTGCTATGCCTAAGGTCTCCCCAAGTGGGAGAGCCTGCGTCATTATTTGTGGCAGTTGGGGCCTGCGTTCGCGCGGCCCCTCCCAATTCCCCCATTTCAACTTTTGTTTTCAGCATTGATGTAGGGGAAAGCCTAATGATATTCTGTTTATCTAATGTATGTCTTGCTTTTACAAATTTCCGGATGAATATAGTTAGTCCACACTTTTTAAATAGTATTGTTTTCACCTAACAATAGTATTAGTTGCTCCATCTGCTAAAACATTCATTTTCTAGAAATAAAAATTGAAACACAGTTTAAAAGGACTAGTTCCCACAGTTCAACTTTTGTTTCAGACTTTGTTGCCAAGATAGTCCTATAAAGATCATTTTTGGATCTAAGACACATTAGATTTTATGCCTTGTGTTCACAAATAGTTTGGATGGTACATGCCGGAGAGGCTGGTTGATACCGCGGGACCAGACAAATAAATCACTAAAGGAAATTGAACTAGTTTGATCCACACTTTTAAAACCACCTGACCACATCACTTATTTGATTTGCAAAAGTTATTGGTCCTTTTCTATTAGTTCGAACCACTCTATCTAAGCGTACGCGTTAGAGTATTTCCATTGATGGATTTTTAACAAATTACTTAGGAAATATTAAAAAATTATGTGTAAAAGTAATAATATTAAAATGTATGAGTTGCTTAAAGCAATTTTGAAATGTATTGTTTAAGTTTTAAGCAATTCATGTATTTTTATATCATTATTTTTGTATACACAATTTTAAAAATATTTCTTAAGCAATCCATTAAAAACATGGACGAAGGTGGTCTTATAACCAACAATAGTATTCTATCACATATCACTGAGTAATAGAATTGCTCCATCTAACATTTATTTTCTAAAATAATAATAATATAATGGAAACTTTTATTATTATCATATAAAATGGAAACTATTTTCTACAATAATCATATTACAACAAAAGATGCTAATGTATCACGAGGACATGAATTACTGGTTATTTTAAAATGATAGTAAATTGTGAGATGGACAATGCAATTCGATAGAACTAGAGTGGATAGAATTGATGGCGAAAGGGATCATGACTATAACAGGTTGCTTGACCAATTATACTTCATTTTTTATCCGATTTCAAACATCAAAATTGACACATTTTTGTCAAGACTTCCTACAAATACCAAACTGAACAATATCAGAATTTGGAAATATTAAGAATATGTCTGTTTCAGTTGAAGATAATTTCTTCTTGGCGTGTGCCTTCCACACACTTCTTATGGCTCTCCTTTGTTTTCTTTTCGTTTACTTCATGAATTTCTCAAATTCTTCACGCAACATTTTTTGTTTTCAGTACACAGAAAGAAGAATAAGTCTTTTATCTCATTTTAGTTTTCAGGAATTATATGAAAGCAACAGACATGAAGAAATTCGTTTGCACAAAGAAAAAAAAGAGAAAATGCATGAATAAGAAATACATTCCTTCGAATTTAACTTTTTCTTGTACAAGAATATGAACCAAAACATAATTTGATAAATGTAGAAGGATTTACCTCATTCTAAAAGCTTCATCAATACTACTTTTTAACAAACTCTTATTCATTTTAAGATACTAGAGTCTATAAATGAATTTGTATTTTCTATAAAAATTCATATAGAAGATCAATTTGAAAAAGGAGAAAAAAGTAAAAATAAATACTTAGTTATGTGTGATTTTTTTGGCATATTGACCAAGTTGGCCGTCGTGTTAATGCAAGAGGCACTAATATTAGCATACATCGAATATGTTTTCCTAGCATAAGAAATAGATATTGTCATTTTCACCAAAGAATATCGAAACTTTTCAAGTTGGGGTGTGTCTTTTTGTTCCATATCGCATGGATTCTAGTTTCATATAGGTTTTTCTTTTCTTTTGTCAACGTATTCCATATATGTTATTCTCGTAGAATTCCTAAAAGCTTAAGCGAGATAAGTTTTTAAAATTATTGTTCTTTCAGTTTATTGAGAGACAAGGAAAAAAGAAGAGATGATAGCGTAAAGAAATTGAAAAAGTTGTGAGGCAAATTAAAAGAAACAAGAAGAGACGTAAGAAATATGTGGAAAGCACACGCCATGAAGATAAGCTAACATATTCATAGTATGTCAAACAGAAGAAATTGAAATTTTGGTTTTATATTTGTAGGAAGTCTTACCAAATTCATTACTAACAAAAGAGGTTTCGACAAGACTCCGGTATTTTTTAAGGTAAAATGGAAAACTGTCGAGAAACTTATTTATTGAATTTTCCAGTACGCATAAATTGTGAAACTATTTTAACTAATTAAATGATAATGAAGCGAGATCAAAATCAAGAAAGAGCGAGTATACCGAGTATACATCTTACCCCTAAATTTGTTACCACTAATACTGCTTAAACACCTTACCAAAATTTTACCTGATGTTTTGAAATTGACAAAAGGAAGTATAAGTTTGGTCAAGTAACGTGTTATATTGGTTAGTTCCACAATGTTGGGTTCTGTAAGTAACTTGTTTCATTTGAAATCAGTCTTAATGAAGAGTTGTGGGTGATATGGAAACCTGAAAAGGAAGAATCGTAGTCCTAGTGGTGTACTCAATTTGGAAACCGAGAAAGCCTAAATAATAATCACGACTTCTCCGAAAGCTCTTGGTTATTTGAAACAACAAAATTAAATATTGGAGTCTTTTATTTTGTACAATTGTGTTTGCATCATATGATTTGAATTATAGGGCATCAAAACATTTTTTATTGTTTCATATGAGTTGGAAGTACATATAGGCACATGCATGCCAATGCCAAAGTCTCGTAATAAATTAGGGTTTAGCTCTAAATGTGAATGATGTTGTCATAATGAACAACCTAGTTTCTAGATCTAATCTGTATATAATTTTCTTGTATATAATTTTTTGTATATTTTGATCTGTAGCTTCCACTAGCTAGAACACCACATTGGGTGGAATAAAATGTAGTTTTGTAAAGATTCTTTTTTTTTTTGTTGCGGAAAACATTATAAAAATATTATTAGAGACTCAAGGGGTCTAATTCCCCTTTTTCTATTATATATACTTTCATAAAATAAAAATGGAATTTAAAAAAAGAGCTAATTTAACAGGCTAACAGCTCATGTTTCATGATGTACACATATTTTTCTTAATGTAGTACACATATATATTGTTCTTGATGTAGTACAAAAGAACTATTTTTCCTAAAGAATTTTGATTCCTAAAGAATTTGGATCCCATCCATCACAAATCAGAGCTCTTTTGCTGCAGTTCGGTCTCAAGAGCATGCAACCATTTTGAGCTGGACATGGGCTATGGAAAGCCTTCACAATCTGCGTATCACTACAGTTGAATTTGCTTCGGATACTAGTACTCTGGTTAG